>JBCEWB010165555.1:1370-25703 GCA_039654565.1 Peronia peronii | reverse complement strand
AACAGAAACCCAAAACCAAAGATTTGGAGAAAAAACCCAATTCCAGCCCCCCCCCCCCCCTCACTTAACTGCAAGCGAAAAAAAAAAAAAAAAACCCAAAGCAAAAGACACTAGCAACACGATGTAGAATCTAGCCTGTTCCATCGTGGTGCGAGAACCAATATTGTAACACAGGCACAGTCCTCTATTATTAGCGCAACCTACACACTTCGAAATACAATATGTACATGTGTAATACATTCACTTGTATAGCTATACTGTTGGCTCTGCTAGGATGCTTGATTATCGATTGGTTGCTTGGCAGTGCTGCCCCTCGTATGCTGGTTACCCCCCCCCCCGCACATAGCCTACTTACGCTGCGTGCAGGGCACACTCAATAAATTGTCCGATCTCTTTCGCCTCATCTGTGGCGTTGTCTCCTTTTTTTTTTCAAACCACCGGCATCCGCATTGGTGAAAACCACATGGAGAGGACAATAACGGGTTTTTATTTTTTACCCTTGTGGCAGTGCTAACTGGTTTGATTTAAAGGAAACTCGCAATGATGACTTCTAGTTATGTGAGCAGGCATACAATAGGCCCAAATAGGAAAAAAATTCTATTGTTTTGTTTTTATTCGAATTATCAGAATAATCAGAGTTTGGTTTTAGTGGACTCAACTGTAGTTAAAACTAGGTAGGAGGTATGAAAATTAAAGGTGAGATAGACTTAGTGCTGGGCATCGACCTGGATTTTGATAAACTGGATTTTCGAATTACCCACTTTGTAATAAGTGGGTCTAAACTGGATTTTATGCGTTTTCCTCTGGGCAGCAACTTGCAGAATTATCTGATTTTTGGGCTTGAAATAGATCTACCTTAGCACAGCGAGCCACTTGACTACCTTATAGATCTTAGTATTACACACGATTGGTCTTGTCTGCCCTCTCACCCGCTCAGCTCAGTCGCAGTTTTGTGTCTGCCCCGCTTGTGCACAGCACGCACTCTTAGCCCCCCCCCCCCCTCCCCCTCCGCTCTTCATAAACTCAGGCCATTAGCACTGCTACATGTCAATACACTATTGCTTAGTGCAGCATAATGAACAGTCCTGTTATTTCATTGTTTTGGTTTTGTTTAATTTTATGGCCAATTTTACAATACGAGCATATACTACACAGTCCTACACTATTAAACATGCCGAGCTATACGAGGATAGTCTGACCCTTGCACCATCTTAATAAATGTGTTCAAGAAAAAAAAAAAAAAAATCTCCCATGCTCATTCATTCAATGGCTTCTCTACTTTTTCTGCATGTTTTTGTTGCTTTATTTTCATAGTTTGTTAAGGAATAGAATCATGTCAATATCTTAAAATACCAACACACGACAAAGTATAATTAATCATGTTTCAAGCTTAGTTTGCAGTGTAGTCTGTCGTAGTTAACGAGCACAACCAGTTCGGTACTTAAAACAGTTGAAGACCCAGCGGCGAACGACAATCCTAGATCTAGTAGTATACTAGTACCTTGGTTTTCAACTTTTTTATCGGGAGCTCGATGGCTAAAGCTAACAACAGTTCGAGTCTACCAATGAGTGCCAATCTGGGGTCCCAGTTCCCTATCTGAATTCCTGCCTGGAAGGCACTACTTGCATGAGGAGTGACCTCAAAATAACTGGCTCTAAACAGGATTTTATCCATTTTCACCAAGGCACAGACTCTCTAGTGTCTAACTGATTTCTGGGCTGGATTGAAGAGCGTTGTTTCAAAAGTGGATTCAGTCCACTTTTGTCAGAATTTTATCCAAGGTAGCTATCTTGCATTAGAAGGAAGGGACTTTCTATGGAACATTTTAGTTTTCTCAAAAGCATCTTAGTTACTGTGAAAATTTAATATGAAATTGCATCGTTTTTTCAAAAGAAGCTCAGTCGGCAAATAACAGTTTACAAAACAAGCTCGATCCAAGTGAATTCAATGATACGGTCGGTTTCGCTCGTTCTGTCCACTGCTAACCGTCACCTGCACTTAGTCCCCACCCATTGGTCCGCAAGCCAACTGACACCGTCCTACACTTCTCTACAGGCAATCACAGGTGTCAACTATAATTCAGTGTTACTAACTGTTACATAAACACCTGATTTGGGCCCTCATCGCTCAGGTAATCTCCAATCATAAGCTTGCTGCGTCTATCACAAGATTCTGCGTGTAGTCACAAAATGCTGATCAGTGGTCAAAACATCTGATCAAAGGAGAAAAGGGGATGGTTGGTGGTGGGCTGACAAATGCATCCTTTGCACATGAGAGACCTTTGAGAAAATTTCCCTGCTGGAGGTTGAAAAGCGAAGTATATAAGGAGACCGATTTTTGGACACGCCTCATACTGATGTTAGCAGTGAAGTGCTTAAGAAAGATAAAATGATGGTTTAAATTCCCGTAATGGGATATTTAGTTCTTGGCCATGGCTAGCCAGACTTAAGCCCATATAGTCCTGAAGTCTAGCCGGACTTAATTCAGTCCGCGTCATTATCATGTGGCCGTGAAGCTCTATGTCCGCATCATGCTCCTTTGGGAGGGAGTGGGAGGCATGTGCGTGCAACTTTAAACACTTTTAGCTAAAAATATGCGAATCAGTAAATGATCATGATGGTTAAGTTTTATCATCAAGCTTGACGATCTTTTTTTTTTTTTTCTGAATGAGGTCTAGATCTAGATGCAGATCACTCTATTGTACATGACAGTACATCTCCTTCAAACTACATCCTCAAAAAAAAAAAAAGTAAAAAAGACAGAAAAATAGAAACGTTCTGTCGAGAAGACAAACACACACATGTTACAAGGAATAGAAAAGAAATAATATAGGTCTAGATCTACAGATGTGAACACATTGGAGTTGGAGATGATCCTTCACGTGGATGACGTATACAAGATGTATCTAGCAAAAGCATCTCCTTCAATTAATCCCTCAAAATTGTACATATAAACACAAAAACCATGACCCACACATTAAATTTTTTATTACAAAAAAAAAAAAAAATGACATGGCTGAGGTTTGAACCAGGGTTCATTGGAATATCAGTCTGGTCACTTATCCATTCGGCCACGGACAACTGTCAGCTCTTGCGAAAAATCAACATTATAATACTATAATCCAAAACAACAGGTGTTGTCAATAAGTTCGGCTAGCCACTTCGTTAGTTCTCGCCCCACTCTTGTTGAAGTCAAAAATGACAAAACGTTTCATGGTATCTCCTGTAGGTAGATCTAGCAGTTGAAAAATCTGTATTTATCTTGCTGTGAAATATACCACTTGATTAGTTAACTTTTTTTAAAAAAAATACAAAAACTATTACATTCTGCTAATTAACACTGTTAAGGAAAAATCCTTGTTCATCCTGCTGTGAAATAAATCACTGTTGTTACATAACCTACATACAGCGGCAGCTAAATAACTTATATTGTATGTAAAATAACTACGACATCTGTTTTTTACATGTCTCAGCTCACAATAGAGGACCTTGTAACACATTCATAAACTCATAAAGACTGAACACTTCACAAATATCCAGATCTAATGCTAACAGATTCATTCACTGGACCTTTAAAACTCAGAACCAAGAATCTCAATACTGGGCCATCAAAATCATTTTTACTAGGCTTATCATCAAAGTTAATTTGAAGTCGCTGAAAGATTATAAAAAAAACAAAACAAAACAACAAAATATTCGTTTTTATCATTATATAAACAGATTATCTCACCTCTAAATTTTTCAAAAACAAATTTTTTTTTTGGAAAAAACTTTCAGATAGATTTCTACAACTTGGAATATGAATTATAAAGCTTGAGGACTTCACATGTGCATTGAAAAAAGCTAGAGGAAAAAATTCAGTTACTTTGAAAATTAACAGTGTTGATTTTCTCAAAACTGCACAAAATGGACTGAACTCACTTTTGAAAAAAAAAATGCCCTTCAATTATTCTAGCACAGCGAGCCGCTTTGTAAACTGCTTGCTAATAGTAATACATGTAATAATATACATATGCTCCCGTCTGCCTGCTCGCCTATTCAGTCGCATCGCAGTCATGTGTGGATTTGCCTTGCCTGTGCATGACGCTCACGCTTATCCACCCCCCACCCCTCCCCTTCCTCCTCTCTTCACAAACGTAGGCCATTAGCACTACTGTAAAGTGACTGCACTATTGCATAGTGCAGCATAGTGAATTGTTACTTCATTGTTTTGGTTTTGTTTTCATTTTTTTTTCCAATTTTACAATACGAACACATACTAAATGTAAGCAGTACGAAACACTGGTTAACATGCCAGCCTATATCAGCTGTTTAGCCTGACCCTTTCATCATCTTAATACATGTATAATGTTTTCAAGAGAAAATCTCTCCCATGTTCGTTCATTCAGTGGCTTCTCCATTTTTTCCTGCATCTTTTTGTCTGCTTTATTTTGGCACTTTCCTAAAGAACAGAATCATGTCAAAAGTCAGGTTCACTGGCGCAGTAAGTTACATTTGGCTGTTCATGTATCAGGAGCAATCTAGTCATCATACTCAGAGTTTCTCTTGATGGGTATCATCTTCAGATATGGATAAACTATAAATTGATATTCTTTCAATCTTCGTTTATAGTGTAGTCTTTTTAACTATTAAGGAAAACAAGTTCGGCACTTGATCCAGTTGAAAATGCAGCTAGCGAATTCATTGGTTTTCAAGCTTTTTGGCCTCTTGCAACAGTTCACCATTAATCCTAGATACATATATTGTCTGCCTGGAGAGCTCGAAAACTAGCAGTCTGTGGTTCCAATTCCCCCCTCTGAAATCCTGCCTGCGATGCTCTAATCACATGGTGGGTATGACTTATAGTTCTTGCGCGCACGCCCCCTCTCCCCCCCCCCCCCCCAGCTGTTTGTGGTGATGTCTTTTGATCTTTTATACTGACGCAGCAGTATGGGCCTAAAGTCAGCGCATACTAAAGTCAGCGCTCTCATTTTTTCCCTCTACACACTCAACACTTCATGCGCTGGTAGAACAACGGAAGAGTAGACAAGACAAGGCTAGTGATCGCTATCAATCCACCAGCCACGGGGCAGAAGTGGATAGGGGAAGTGAAACGATAAACGGATCAGGTAAATGTACCTGATAAGTGGATAGGAACCTGATAAGCAAATCATATAAATGAACGGCTTAAGCAAATCAGGTAAATGAACTGGATAAATTGGAAAATTTAATTTCTTAAGTTGAACTTTGGAGCTGTTTATCCAAATTAAGATCCAGATTTCTGCTCAGCACTAGAGATAGTGTCTATTGTTATTAAACTAGGGCTGACTTAGAGAAAATATAGTAGTCCATAACATGTAGTTAACATGGTAGTTTACACTTACAAATTCCCAAGAGAGTTTAGAGATGTAGTGCACTTCTGCGAAAATGGTAATCAGGATGTGAAACATTTTGTTATTTATTTAATAAGAAATTTTATAGAAGATGTATGAAAAGTATGTATTTTAATGCTTTACTGCAATGGTGCAAATGCATATTTTAGTGATTCAAGATAGTTGGGATTTAGGATGCACTGTCAAATGTTTGAGTACTGGCATTGATGCAAACCAGGAAAACATTTATACAAGTATGCAACCTCAAACAATCCAATGCAACAGTTCTGAGAGTGATTTTTGTAGAATTTTAATAGTGGTTTATTTAAATGACATGGCAGTCTAATTAAAATAGGAAATGAACAAATTAATTGGCAGAAGGAAGAGAAATCAGCTTTATTCCAGAAAAACTGAATGGGCTTTCCACCTCAGTCAACAGGTTTGATCACTGAAAACAGAGAAAACATATCCATCCATCAGATAAATTTGTGGGAAATAATTGCCATCACAAAAGGGATTCAAATTTTGTTAATAATAATGTGAGGATAAAACTCATCATTTGTTCACTTCAGTGGCTATCTCTGTCTATGCAGAATGTTTTGTGTGTTTTCATAGATGCCATGTTGGCAAACATTAGTTACCTGTCCTGTCCTGCTCTTACAATGTCTCTCATTCTGAAACTGTGGATGTTTGTTGAGCATGATCTATTACAGTATCAACAAATGAGGTTCACCTCAACTGTATTGGCTTGATTTTTGTTGCTGTTTTTTTTCTTCTTTTTTTTCTTCTGTGCTTTCTCTGTGCTTTTTTGCAGCAGAATTGGAACAGATCCACCAAGGTAGAATTAGGCCAGGCAGAGCTGTCTTCAGCTGTTATTTTTTTTTCATGCCTGTTTGTTATTCTTGGATTTTTTTTAGGTTCAATATGCAAACCTCCAAAAATGACATTTCGCAGAGAGTCAAAATTTGTTGATTTTCCACTAAATCGAGCTATTACTCTCATGTTAAACTTCATTCATACAAGTACAAGTTCCTGATGAAAAAGATTTTGAGCTAGCTTGACTTTAGCCAGGGATATTTGGAAATTATAAGAGCCTAGAGATGACACAACAACACTGGCAAAAATCAGAAATACAATGGGGAAAAATGAATAGTTTAGCACATAAGTCTCTTTCTCTCTCACAAACCTCAGTATGGGTTTGAATTGTATTACATTTTTATGTATATCTCTAATATGTTTGTATGCCATACTGTGATTATGTTTGTATGCTTTTTCTCCTGTTTGTATTGAGGCATATTCTGTGTGTGTGGCTGTAAAACATTTTGATTCTGTAAAGTACTTCAAGCCCTTTAGGGGGAGATACTATATAAATTCCCTTTATTACTATTATTATCATTGTTATTACATGTATTATTATTACTATTATTATTATATACATGTAGATAAACGTTCTTTCAATTTCGGCTAAAAAAAAAAATTGCTACCAGACTACATGTATTTCCATTGCATTCACCCCCGATTTCTGTATTTGAACACAGTGACCTACGACTCATTCTAACTGGCCACAAGACATATGGTGTTGCTCTTACTGTCAGTAAATATCTCACAGCTTGAAATTAGATGATAAGATTTCAGTTAGAAAATGAAATGGTGAATATGGATACATGATGTCAGAGCGTTATGCATCATAAACTAGATGGATAGTGCAGGAATTTTGATTGTGTCAAAGTAAAGAGATCTGTATTATGCCAACCTATTTTCATTCCTTCCTGTCCCGCACAGGGGCCTAGGGGTATATAAGTAGATTCTCTGCACCCACCTGCAGATGGTGAAGGCCCACCGTCAGTAGGATGTCTCCCATGGAATGCCATTTTCAACATTCCAGGGATGACATCTCTTCTTTCTCCTTGTGTCTGTCTTATGTCCCGCTCTTTCCTCTCTCCTTATGTATACTTGATCAGTCTTTTTTTGACATGTAAGCATATCTTACCATTTTGGGCACTGATGTACCATTAAAACCCAACACAAACAAACAAAAAAAGCAAACATTGTACAGTTGTGGATGCTTAAATATGGTTAGTATTCAGCGAATTCAGTGAGCACAGATGAAATCTGTTTTAGCATTATAACAAAAATCTATTGAAGTGGCTACTGGACTTATTGACAACACCTAGTTGTTTGGATGATAGTATTATAATGTTAATTCTTACCTGGAGCTGACAGTCATCTGTGGCTGAATGGATAAGTGACCAGACTGACATTCCGATAAACCCGGGTTCAAACCTCAGCCATGCCATTTTTTTTTTTTTAGTAATAAAAATTTAATGTGTGTGTATTTGACATAGTTTTTGTATTTATATATGTGCAATTTTAAGGGATTAATTGAAGAGATGCTATTGCTCAATACATCTTGCGTACGTTATCCATTGAGAGTGAAGAGTTCATCACCAACTCCAATGCATTCACATCTGTAGATCTGTATTACTTTCTTTTCTGTTCCTTGTAATGTGTGTGTTTGTGTCTTCTTGACGGAATGTTTGTATCTTTCTGTTTTTTTTTTTTTTTTTGAGGGTATAGTTGAAGGACATGTACTGTCATGTAGAATGAAGTGATCTGAGTCTAGATCTAGACCTCACGCAATGTCTCAAATAAAAAAAAAAAAAAAAGAAAGATGCCTCTCACCCCCTCCCAAAGGAAAATGTCACGGCTACATGATAATGACACCCACTGAATAAGTCCAGCTAGACTTCGAGACTATACAGGCTTAAGTCCAGCTAGCCATGGCCAAAACTTATATTGATATTCTATCAAGTATCAAGAATAGTTCACAGAAGAAGACCCTCAAAGACACTAGTGTGAAATCACTTTTGATTTTGAAGCAGCAGTCAGAAAATGACAGATAAACCATAGATGTATTTTCAATTTAAATCTAGATTTATGTACTGTTGGGGATTGAAATATCATATTCATCTGATTCATCATATTCAGTAGGCATTGCCCTTTTTTATAGGCAGCCTTATTTAGGTAACATTTATTGAAATAATATGCTATCCCAGTATTCTTTTAATACTGGGGCTACATGTTTTCTACCTACTTGTGCAGCTACCTTTGAAAAATGTGTCTGTCAGAGTGATTACAATGAAGAAAACAAAATGGACCTAGATACAGTCAACACTGACAAACAGGATTCCATTTTCTTTATGGTGGATCTAAATGTTTGCGCACATATTCATGTATATAATCTTGGATATTATAACAGTGCAAGAAGATGGTGAAGGACTTTAGATTGTCAGCATATTTCTTTGAGGTTATAGTTTGGTTGGTTAATTTAGTTAATTTGATTTCATTTTCAGTTTTTATTGTTTAATGAAATAGCTATCCGCAAAGACATCAAATGGATTCTGCTGCTTCTCGCTGAAAAAGCTGCTGCCATCTTTCTTCTTGAATCACCTGCTGAGATAACCATCTGCAAGCGGTTGAAAAGTGTAATTATACTGTAGCCCGTTTTTGCTTCAGGCTAGCTTCCAACACCCTTTTGACACCCTTTTAGCTATCGGGTTAGATCCGAAGTTAGGACAGACTCGAGGCTAGTCGACTGTTATAAATATGGCGTGACGACTGCACAATTATAACTATGGCCCCAGGACATTGGTCAAATGAGTTGAATAACTTTTTAGTCCGCCAAAGAGCCCACTTCTTTTGTCTCTGGGATTCGAGGTTCTTAGGCGGTGATCACTGTATCTTCAGCTTTATAAGATTTTAATGCCACATTTAGCATGTTTTGTTAAATATTTGCAGAAATTAGGTCTATTGTCATTTGTTACATTCGAAAAGATAAAAGACAAAATTTAGGAAATGCATTTAACTACTTGTATATCTCAGCTTTGTGGACAACCATGTATGACATCAATGCCAACCTGATCAGAATCACAGAATGCCTCCACGACAAGGTGACCCGTGCAGTCTACTTTGACAAAAACAAAGAAGAATGGTTTGGGACCACAGCTGGAGTACACCAGGGATGTCTGCTCTCTCCCATTCTCTTTAGCATCTTGTTGGAGAAAATAATGGCTGACATACTTGAAGACCATTAAGAAAAAGTCAGCATCAGAGGCTCGAGGAGGACAATTACAAATTTATGTTTTGCTGATGGCATTGATAGTCTAGCTGGACAAGAGCAAGAGCTGATTAGTTTGGTAAATCATCTAGAAGAGGCTTCCATAGTATATGGCAAGCAGAATAGTGCAGAGAAGACCAGCTGAAGACAAATAACACCAATGGCATCAGTGTTGTCATTACCATACAATAAGAAACTGGAGACTGTCCCTAGGAGCTATAATGTGGATGAGGGATCCAAGCCTCAAGTATTCTCCTGGATAGCCTATACAGACCATAGCTGCAGTGACAAAACTAAAAATCATTTGGAATCATAAGATCACCACCATCAGCTCCAAGTTAATGCGATCCCTGGTCAGGTCCATATTTTTGTATGCATGTGAAACGGTTAATGTGTACCATAACAGAAGACATTGAAAGAAAGGAACAGGCACTGGAGATGAGATATTTCCGCAAACTCCTCGATATGTCCTATAGAGATCACATAACTAATAAGGCAGTGAAAACCAAATCAAGAAACGCCATGGGACCATATGAAGGTCTCCTGACTTCAATGAAAAGATGCAAACACCACATGTCATCTGGTACTGGCCAAGACTATAGTACAGGGAGGGAGATGAAAAGGCAGACAGAGGTAATGAAGGGAGGGCAACATCAAAGAGTGGACTGGCCTTGACTGGAACATCATACTGCGGAACTGTGAGGAGTGGAAGAAGTTAGTTGTGCAATCTACAGTGGTGCCCCAATGGTCAGTCAAACTATGTGATAGGTGAAGATGATATCTAATTAAGCTATTTTTTTTAGTTGATAAATAGTTTTCATTATGTAGATAGTTGAGTGTGATGCATAACTCTGCCTGCAGGAACCTGTTGTAAAGGAGCAAACACATGTTTCTTGTAGAAATTAATTGTGAATGTATGGCAGGATCTGCAGTAGTAAACTTCAGTCCAAAAGCAAAACCGCCTTGGGCTGGGAAAACTCTGTGTGTCATTTTAATATGTTTTTAAGTAAATAGTCGAGCACAGGAAACTCGAACACACTAATTTCAAATTCACGGAAATGTCGAATGCCCTTGTAACATACATTTCTCAAACTCTCAACACGTATTTCTTGAACAATTTCATCATCATCTGTCAGATCTCAAAGTGGCAGAATGTCTGATAGTGTAGTGATGCTGATTCCCCCTGCCTGCTTGTATCTGTTGGATATTTGCATATGTGTCACTGGAAATTCCCATGCACCCATTACACAGATTATGAACATAAAGGTATAGAACGAGAAGGAAGTCTTCATCAACCTCATTTTCGCATCGCAGACTCTGCGAAGAAGTCATCTCAAGCGACATCCCCAGATTAAATCCATTTTCATCATTGTGCCAGACGCTACAGTGGTGGCCCTGAACTGCATAATGACAGGACAGAACAACGGCAGTGGCCATCAAACTCTCCACTGTCTGGCTGAAGAAGGCAGAAATCTGGTTTGCTTTGGCCGAGGCGCAGTTCGACAGCAGAGATGTCATGGCGATGCAACCAAATGCAGTCGAGTCCGCTTAAATTGAATTTGCTGGGACCACCATAATGGGTTTGATTTATGAGAGTTCGTCTTCGAGTTTTCTTTAACAAGGGAAACAACTCTCGATTGACCTAGGGGGCAAAAAAAGAAGAGGAGGCTGCCGCTTCTTCCACATGTTCCCGATTTTTTAATATCGTCATCAGTGTATTTGGGGAACGCCATACTTTTCAGCTATGGCCTTCATTGCACCTCTGTCTATTTCCTGCAGCATTTTCATTCGACTCAATGGAAAAGTCGTCTTCTTTCTCTTCAGTGGGTTAGAGGAAGCCATCACGTAAACCTAGTCTATAAAATAAATCTAGTCAACCGCAGGCGAAAGAGCGAGCTCGATGTAAATACTGATTAGACTTATACAGTATACCGTCACAGTGCTAAAACTAAGAAGACAGTGATTTTAACACAGGTGCAACGCCTAGGGTTGCCAACATACGAAGTATCATGATAGTGCCGTACACGCACGTTTGACCATGTCTACCTGTACTGTAAGGCTCGGCGAGGGTGTTTGATTATCAATCGATAATTGCTCGACATTGCTGCTCCTCGTAGTCCTACGTTGCCCCCCCCCCCCAAACACATAGACCTACCTGACATTGCGGTGTGGGGCACATTCACAGTATATGTATGTAAATTAACTGCCTAATCCCTCTCTCCCCATCCGTGACGCTGTCTCCTTTATTTTCCACATTGGGTGGATGGAAACCATGTTAACAAAAGCCGATTTTTACCTTTGTGGTGGCGCTGACCGCTTCGATTTAAAGGAAATTCACGGCGATGACTTCGAATTATGCGAGAGGCATTTAATGGACACAAAGAGGAAAAAATATCTACTGTTTCATTTTCATTCGAATTATCAGAAATTCGGATTATCAGAGTTCGGTTTGAGTGAACTCGACTGTACTCTATGTTGTAGCCGCACTTGATGACGACACAGCTGGCTGGATGGTCAACATCCTCTGCTCTCCACCAGTGAACAACTGCTGTCCCACACTTAAAGAACACCTCATGAGCGCCTACGAGCTCACCCAATAGAAACATGCAGTGAGGATGCTCAACACAAATGGACTGGGAGAAGAGAAGCCTTCAGAACTCTTGGACCAGATGCTTCTTATCCCGGCGGGGCCAGAAACCAGGTTCTTCTTCAGAGAAGTTTTCTTTGTGTCGATTCCCTTCCGATGTCCGCTCACACCTGGCCCAGACAGACATCACTGACCTGTGGGACCTTGCCAAAATGGCTGACAAACACTTCCTGTCCACTGGTGCACTAGTGTACCAGATGACTTGGTCCTCCCATCCAAGGCAACCAACAAGGTCTCATCTTCTCCGCCCGTCTGTTGGTTCCAGAGAAAATTTCTCCCCAAGGCCAGGAATTGCACTGCCCTCCCATTCTTTCAAGTCACTGGCCTCGGGAAATGACAAGGCGGGCTGTCAGTAACTAGGTTGCCTGCTGGCTCTTGCAACACACTCTTCCATATTCATGATCCCAACTCTGGTGCCATTTCCTCGTCGATACAGGGGCAGAGCTCTCTGTACTCCCAGTGTCTCCACACGACCTCCGCTGTGGTCAATGAGGCCAACCCTTTTCAGCTGCCAACAGTACACCCATCTGGTCGTTTGGATCATGGTCACTCCCGCTTCGATTGGGCAACCAGTCCTACACCTGGAAGTCCATGATCGCCAAATGTCTCACAACCCATCATTGGGACCAGTTTCTTGTAAGCCAACCTACACAACAAGCATCTGGTGGACATTGGCTTCCACACATCAGCCCCCGTTTCATCTTCTGGCATGCAGCCCCACATATCACTCAGCTGCAGACAGTCCAGAATCAGTTCCATGCACTCCTTGGGCACTCCACATCTACTTCAACTGGTGTTTACCCATCCCAACCCTAAATACGGTGTCAGATATCACATCAATTCGTTATATTACGTCTTTCAACCTCCTTCCTGGTGGTTCTCTCGAGGCATCACATCCCATTTTTTGTGTGGTTTTGCTCGTCCCAGGCTGTGAGAAAGATGCATGGGAATAGTAGGGATAGGCAGTATATAGTTTAGTATATAATCTAAATTTGGGCCTTATTGAAGATGAATTACTGGGAGAGGGTGGTGTGATAATTGAGCAGGATGGTGGACTAGGCCACACATGCTGTCTGTATTGCAAGGAATAACCATAGCCTGCATGACGCGATGTACGTACAGCAATGTGATGCTGTACAATAGACAATAGATGATGAACTGAGGCGTTAATTTCTAGAATACTGTAAAGATTGAACCACATTAGTGTCATCATGGTTAGGTCCCATTAGGAGTCCATCTATTTCTTTGAAAAAAAAAAAAAAAGGCCATCTTGGAAATCTTGAACACATTTTTCAATCCCCGAGAAATTAAGAGTTTTTCCATGCTCGACTGTAGTAATAAAATGACGTACAAAACATTCATATACATGTAATAAACAGATTTTTTTGTTTGGGGGGAGTGTGTGTGTGTATGGGGGGGGGGGGGAGGTGAGGGGGAAGGGGAGAGGAGGAGAGGGGGCAGGATGAGGGAGGAGGAGAAGGGGGAGGGAGGGAACGTGACCCAAATAAGATAAGCAAGGTACCTTTTCACTATCTGAATAACATGTAACCCAAATAATTTAAACAGATTACCATTTATTATTCAAGTAACGTGTTACCCAAATAATATGAATGAGATATCTTTTTGTTTGGGTAACTTGTTTTCTACCCACATGGCAACTATTTTTACAAATTTGTGTCCAGTACTCAACAATAACTGATCAAATGCTGGAAAATTGAGTCGTTCTTATGAATCGTTTGACCTATGGATACAAGTTCATTTGCTTCAAAACAAGGCCTAGTTTTTCCAGCCTATTCATATTTTTCTGTAGAACTTGATGTCATGTTGGTATCAGGGGTGGGGCCACATCGTGGGAATAATCTACCCAGGGCATGCATACTATTAAATTAATGCTTGTGCAAACATGGCTGTGACACATATCAGTTTCACACCTGTCAAAGTGGTGTGAACCATAATTATTGGGCACTACCTTGCGCAGGTTCATGCCACCACTTATATTATGACATTCTTGGGGTATGGATGTCAGTACATGGCCTTGTGTGCCGTCTTGAAGTCTCTGCAGTGCAGGTCTGACACATCATGGTGGGTTAGCACTTTCCATCATTGGAAAATTGAGAATGCATGAGCTTAAGTACTTTCCATCATTGGAAATTTTTTCTATTGGCTTGCTTAGCACCTTTTGTTTGTGTTAAAAAATACATTTTAATATCCAAATTTTGCCTTGAAACTTTAAAAAGCATATGAAGCAAGGGCTAAAAATACCAATTTAGCATACAAAATATTAATGTTGGTTTTGTGTGGGCTAGCTGCTAGCATCTTTTATCATGGAAGCAAGGATATGTGTAAGATCTTGGGTATCTGCAATAATTGAACAAGCAGTATTTCATAGTGCATTGTCACATCTCTATTAAATACCTGTACCTAGATTTAGATTTTGCTGCAAGCCATAGGTGATTGCTAATATTGGTTCCGTTGTCCACATTGATTGAGTCATCATTGCCTGTCAGTCTTTTCAGGGTTTAGGGCAGTAGTCACAGATGTCCACAAAATTCAGATTTCCAGACAGTTTGCCATTTCATTCTACTAATGGTTGCTTCTTCACATTCTTATCCAAACATGTTTTGCAAAGATTTGTAACCATCCGCATATCTCTCTTTTTTGTGGATTCCATCTCAGAACCTATCTGTTGGTGCTGCAAATCCACTTTGTTAATGTATGGCCTATTCAGTGCCACTTCCTCATACCAGATTGGTCTCTTTATATAGCTTACCCCTGTTTCATCCCAAATGATTTTGATTGTAGGCAGTTTGGTGAAGAACTATTTTACCATTCCTTTTTTACTTTCTTGGTTTACAAGTTGATCACAGTGTCTGCGGGTTTCATCACCAGGTTCTTTTCAAGAAGCGATCATTTTCTGCCTCAAAGCATCATGAAATTTCAAGTGGACATCAGCATGTCATTCTTCTAGTTCTCCAGCCAAATGGCATACTGCCCACTTTGCAGATTCTCTATTCCACTGAAAACGTCATGGGCAGTATAGCATGCTGGTCCAGGACTAAAATTTAGAAGGGCATTTCATTTTTGCATTAAATCTCTTTCCCTATGGTCCAGGGCTGTGGTATGTTAAATTGTAGTATTCATGCATAATATTCATACATATTATTCAGCCATTCATTGGTAATCGGGGAATGAAATGGGGCAGAGTCTCCACAGATGACCCAAGTGTATTAATCAAACGAGAAGGAAAAAAAAAAAAGAAGGTGAGAATAAAAAGGCAGAGACAAGAATTGGAAGCAGCTGGAGTATGAGCTTCCAGTTATCAAGCCAAATACTTGAAATGCTTGAGCATAGTATTTCTTTCAATTCTTGGATTTATCTGATTAGTTTTTTTTCCTGTTGTTCCCCAGATGGAAATCATGGTATGAACATTGTATTACCAGGTTGTTTGGATGACAGCTGCAAAGAAGGAGCTGTTTTTGTATGGGCATATCATAAGGTAATCAACATTTTTTTTTGAGAGATGTTAAGATTTTATTATGATCAGTAATTTTGTGTTTCATTCAGAAGATGTATGGATAGGACATTTACCATCTTAATTTTCTAGTATAAAAATGATTGACTGTTGTACTTTTTTTCTAAAATTGCCATGCAGCTTTGACGGTAATTGGAGGTATGATTCATTTTCAGACCATGGATCAGAAGATTGAAGAGAAGTGGCACAAACTTGATGTGAATTTTAACGTCGATAGCACAAGAACAATGTCCTTCCCTACAAGTGTCAGTCTCACCAAGTGGTTGTCACTACCAATTATGCTTCACACTGGAGACTTCAATCTTGATGGATATCCAGATGCATTAGCGGTTGTATATGATATAAATGAAAGGTATGGATGATAGTTTGCTAGGTCAAGAACATTGTCTTAACCTTCCATTACTGTGGAAGTAAATAAGAATATCTTCCTTATCAGTTTGAAACAATGGTTTCAACAAATAAATGATTCACGTGGTACAGTTTATGGTTTACATCGCTGATGAAATAAATTGACATGCCTGATGGCTGACTTATAGTCCAGAAATCGGGATTTTTTAAAATGGGATATCAAATACAATCAGCATATAACACAAAAACTAATTTTGGCCCAGCAGTCCTTACCATTTGCAGTCATTGGCTATCTATAATAAATAATTTGTTTGCTGCTGAGCCACCTTAGTGGCAAGAAATGAAACTATTATTGGCTTCAACATTGAGAAAAGTGATGAACCAGTGAAGAGACACTGAGAGTGACTAATTTACTAGTCTCAGTCAACACTGCCTCTCACCTTTACATTATATTGGTCCCAGAGATCCATCAGTTTTAGATTTAGCTCATTCTGTACTGCGAAGAAGGAACTCCTGTTCTCAGATTCTTCTCTTATCACCTGCAACGGGCATTATGCATTCTTAACACTTGGTATAGTGTCGCTTTCATTATTTTAATTAGTCACCTCTCTTGTCAAATATAACATAGCATGACCTGAATAGTCTGAAGGCGTTTGTGGTGTTGAAATTTGGGTCCATCTTGAAAGGAAAAATAAAGTGTTTTACATGATGGATCATGACAGTGACGAATCCATTACACTACATGATGATAATTCTGATGACAGTTTAGTGCCTCTAGGTACACAGTCATCTGGGTCAAGATCCAGTTATAGTGATGAGAAAATCAGAAATTAACCTGGTCAGGGAACACAATCTGGTGAAAATTATTTGGTATTAAAAGAGTTAAGAGCATGTGCTGCTAAGAAAATATCAATTGACCAGTTCTTAAGCTAAGACTTGTTCTGCATCAGAGATCTGTTCTCTGAGTTGCTAGGACATGACAAGGAAGGACAAAAAAAAATTTTTCCCCTTATTGTATAATGGTAATGGTGGCCATCTTGAATTCTTATCACACATCATTTGTTTATCTACAAAGTCTATATTTGTTTGTCAGTTGTAGTGAAACCTGGTGTGAAGCAGCTTGGGACATACATACATCTTTGTATAAAAAGATTTTTAACTTCGTTAATCCTGTCAGTCATAATTGACTGGAACAGCGTGATGATTCTTTCTGTATTCGTTTTTCACGAATTTTTCTTACTCAAACAGCAACAAAACAAAAGGGGGTAAAGATCCACATTTTGTTCTGTATAAATGTTTTTGTCAAACAAGCATATTTGTAAACAGGAAAATTTTAGCCTATTCAGACACAAAATTTTAAAAAGTTATAGTGATAATCCTGCAGAAAAATAATTTTTGAGAAAATCAATATTTCATGCTCAGTTGAAACACCAAAATTAAGACAGAAACATGAAAAAAAAAAGGTTATTCTCACTTTCATGTCTCACAATGAGACAATGAAATCTTTATATAAAGGGATAAGGAAGTAAAATTAAAATTTTTTCACTTTGACCAAAAAATTGCAAGTTCTCATATTTATTTCAGGAATGTCAAACTTCCAACTTAGTTGGAAATCCGACTTTCTGACCGTCGTCGACTTTTCTACTGTTTGCCGATCAGCTGCCGACTTTCGTTAAGCCCACTAGCCGATCACGGTTTTAGAATATTTTTTAATGCGCACAAGTCCCACACAATAACAGGGAAACTGGAAGTACGATAGAGTTTTGCGCATGCTCTGGATGGGAGCTGATCTGGTTTTCGGCCACTGTTTGAACATTGAGATTTGGTTCAAAATTTGTAGCATTTAGTTCCTCCCACCTGACAACATATTTTTAATTGAATAGTCATGTGCAAGTTATTGATAAAAAATCAATGCATCAAAACATCAACAAAAACAAATAATATGCCTATGGTCTTAGAAAGGCCAATCTAACAGGGCAGCTGTCAGTGATCTAGATTTAGATCTAGAAAATAATTATGCTCGTTGAATATGGATGACAGCCCTGCTTATGGCACTTGCACCCAGACTCCTGTGAAAACTTGCAAACTTCTCTTAACATAAAAGGCCTAGAATTTTTTATTTATTATTATGTTTGTGTGTGTATTACGTACAAAGCCTGACAAACCTGATAAAACAGGGGGGAACAGGAGGGGCAATTACAAAATATTCAAGCATTTTTTGACATCTGTTATTTGCTTGCCCATGGGGCTGAAACTTTCCAAGTCAATCATAGTGTTATGATGTATTTCTGAATAGCAAAATGATTGGGTTTATCATAGCTATCAGTGCTCTTTCCTACCTCAGTTTAGTTGACTACACTTAAATTGATGTCATTAGGAAAGTGAAAAAAAAAAAAAATTAGCTTGTGTTTCAACACAAGCATTGGGCTGGACTTAACCAATCTGAATTGGACACAATGCTGGGCACACTTCTCCGTGGCATTCCTTGTCATATCACTTGAATGCAAGGTCATTTCTTCCTACTTTCATCCCCACTCAACACACAGCTCTGCCCTTGATGTCACTGACAAATAGTATGTCTTTCCAAAATGTCAACTTGTGCAATGATATTCATTTTTGTGATTTTAATTTGTGAGAGTTACCAGGTAGTATTTAGTATCAGATTGCACTAGAAGTTTACACCCAGTTGGTTCATGAAGTTGGATTTGTGAAATTTTGAGTTTCATGCCACATGTCTTTTGCATTAGATCGGAATTTCAGCCAATGGTCAAATAGAGCAAAACTCACCCCACCCTCCTCCACAGCTATCCCTCTTCCTCTCACTTATCCTTCTAGTACCCAACTGCACCATTTTAACAGATTGCTTGAAACTCATGTTGCTTTTATGTGTTTTTGCTTAGCTTTGGATGACTATAAATGTAATTTTAAGAAAAAATAATTTTGATGACTGATTTGAGAGTGTACCTTGTGAGGTGCACAAGTAAGATATACCCATAGACTTTATCCTTTACTACACCCTGTGAGGGTGCACAAGTAAGATATGCCCTTGTGAGTTTCATTGATTTGTATTATCTCCTATTACACATGTAAACATATTGACATACGAAAACAATGTTCATGATTTATCATTACTACCACCACTATCACCACCATCACTGTTCGCAAGACCATCATCATCATCATTTTATTATTACCTTCCTCATTATCATTATCTCATAGACAGCAAAACATCCATTATTTATCAATACAAGTTCACCAGGAAGTTTTTGGTTCTTGCTCATGTTCTCACTAAGCATTACTGTATACATTCACAAAACATGCAAACATCAAAATAAAGGTATACTATAACAATGCTTTCGTGACTGGAAATTTGTATTGTCCGCTAAAAGGGCACATCTCTAGGCAGAATGAACAATGGACCAGCAATTACACTTACTGCATGCCTGTCTGGTGTTGTGACCACACTGATCGCATCTCACCAAGTCGGATGAGGAACTGAGAAATGGTCAGTGTGGTCCAGGTGAATGTCGTTTGGGATCCTTTTACTTAGCTTTTGACCTATCCAGCTAGGTAACTCAGCTATTGTCTTGCAGCCTGGCACATGCAGTGCATCTGCATTGATTTGCAGCCTGAACTGTAGGATATCCCTTTTGTCTGTGGATCAGCCTTGCATTTTGGACCATTCGGTCAATGAATTGAGCAAAGATGGCCACTACCTTTTCTTGATATCATGATCCGCATTGATGTGCTCATCTTTGGGTCAGAACCATCCACCCCATTCATTGCCATGTTGTAGATCTTCAAGGGTTGGATCTTGAGATTTCTACCACACTCCTCTCTGTCTTAGACAACTGATTCACCTCTCCTACAGGCTGCATCCGGTCACAGTTTATAGTCATTGTCACAACATGGTTGTCATTCCAGCTGAGGATCAAAATCTCTGCGATTCTGTCGAGCCTGACATCAAAGGAACCTCTTGGAGACTTAGCAACAGACAACATTAGGCACTGTTGAAGACATTTTGCCCTTATTCTGCTGCTAGCTGTAAGATCTTTCATCAGGGTCAAGATGGTGAGGTAGTTGTCAAATGTGAGCTTAAAAGGCAAAGTGGCTCCACAAAAATGCTCAAACTGGACTAAGGTATCCTGTGGGAGTTGCTAGGCACTACATCTTGAACTTAAATTGCTCGGATGAATTCTTGGCATCCCATAGTAAGACCTATAACTTCGCTTGACTATTTCATCATCTTCACGTCTCTCTTCGTAGATATTCTCTCTCATGCCGTCTTGCCGTCAGACTGCAGTTTGGGCTTCTGATGCCAGCTGATGGAAGTTGAGATTATCAAATATTTCACCTCTCTCTTCATCACCATCATCTTCATTGGATTGCTGTTCATCTAAAGGGGGTGCCATGTAGATGTCAGCTGACTGAAAGTCTTTTTCTTTTAACATGAGGGCCACTTCATGAGCGTTGAATGTTGTTCACTTTTATCTGAACATAGAAAAAATACAAGAAACAAACTGTAAGCTGTTGATGGGACACAGAGTGTGAAAATCAAGTTGCATTTGCTGATAGAAGAGACTATTTGAAGAATAATCTGCCTGGCTAATTGACAGCACTTTTGGCCACATGGTATATTGAGTCATTACCTAATTTCCCACCTTGTGTTTATCAATAATCATCATCTTCAGTGAAAGAGATTGATTGTTGACATACACTTTTTGTATTTTGACATCCACTTATGAAATAAGCTAATGATATAGCTATAAAGTGTGGCTATACAATATGACCAAGTCGCCAAAAGTGAGATGTTAACATTGTTCATTATTACATTCATGTGCTGAGCTAACCATGTTAGTGTTTAAATTTTGTATAATGCATGCCCTTAGAAAGTAATGATGCAGTACTATGTAAAACCTGCGGGGGCATATTTTACTTGTGCACCCTCTCAGGGTGCACTGGTTCAGGCAATAACTTTTCAATGGAAATATTGAAACAGAAATGTGTGACACATTGCCACAATTAAACAATTCAATTCTTCATATTACTTTATAATATCACAACACTAGTGTTGAAAATGACTTAAGGGCATGTGCAGGCAAATAAAGGTCAAAATTTTCAATATTTGATTCAGACTGAAAAACTCCAATTTTGCTTCTTTATCCATTGTACATGAAACAAGATTGTGTCAGCTTGTAAAAAGAAAGTGAGGAGAGCCTTCTTTTCATGTTTTTGTCTTGATTTTGAAGTTCTACTGAGGAAAAAATGTATTTTTTCATGGATTTTCTCAAAAATTATTTTCCTGTAGAAAAATCCCCACTGCTTTTTTTTTTTTCGTCCAAATAGGATAACTTTTGCCAGGCTATTTTGTTGTCATATAATGAAGATTTATAAAGAACAAAAATGTAATATCTTTACTCATCTATTGTTTTATTGCTGTTTGAATAAGGAAAATTAGTGAAAAATAAATATGTAAATGATCATCAAGTTGTACCAGAGAGATGGGACTAGCAAATTTCAAATCCTTCCATACAAAGATGTATATATGCCCTAAGTTGTTTCATGCCAAGTTTCAGAGAAATTGACAAAAAAAAAAAATAGGTTATAGGCAAATAAAAAATGTGTGATAAAAATGCAAAATGACCACCATCATTATTACATAATGATAAAAAAAAATTTTTTTTGCTTGTTTGCCATGTCCTAGCAACTCGGTGAACAGGTATATGATGCAAAAACAGTCTTTTTTTAAGAAATGGTGAAATTTTTTTTTTTGCCCTTAAGGACATCCATCTTGAGGTTGATGGTCCTTGTTGTGTTATTATTACAAAAATGGTATACTTCAGATTTAAAAAAGTCAGAATTGTGAGGGCAAGTAACTGCAAAATCCTAATCAGTGGAGTCAAAAACATCAATTGCATAGACACAATACCAAATCGAAACTGTATGGTGCAATTTTGATGATTTAGGTGAAGAAATAGTAGCGCACCCACTGAGGGTGCACAAGTAAAAAATGGGGTATACAAACACATTCCCCATCTCCCTTATCTCTCTCTTCTTAGTCTTTGCACAAGTCATAGTGCAAATAAGATACTTGAATGGACTCACAGAATCAGTGTGTCAGACATGTATCTTTGGAAGCTGGTTAGTCAGATCTTTCAGTTTAGAGTGAAACACTGAAACAAAAAAAATCAACACATCCATTATTATTTTTATTTAGCATTGAATGATTGGGGGTGAAAATTGACATCAACACATGAGTTGCACAATGCTTGTGTTGAAGTCAACATAGCTGTTTTGTTTTCATAGAGTTTCAGTTATTGCCATGTATGTTCTAAAGAAATAAATCAACTTAATTGAAGATCAACTCAAATGAGTTCAACTCAAGTGTAGTCGACTATATGACATTGCTCCATTTGTGCTATGCATGCTATATCCAATCAATTTATAATTACATAATCCAGGTATAGTTCTAGTTTGCTGACTTTGTTGAAGAATTTGTATTACAGCTGAGCTAATAACATGCAATGATTGGGAGACCAAATAATTTGTCAGAGATTTTTTTCATCTCAAGAAGCTACATGTTGAACAGTTTTGAGAATACACCAAAGAAAAAAGTCAAGATTAATGCAAGCATCATTTTCAGATAATGTGAATAGATTCCAATTTTACATGTATATCCAGATTATTTGTGAACACATAGTGAGGGTCAAATAGAACCAGTATTAATGACTTAAGGGAGTTGCCTCCATTAATCTCATTGTACCTACAATGTGACTGATTGATTGGCTAAGGACACATACATACCGGCACACAATTGATATTGGCACACAATGAAGGAGCTTCATGAATATTCCTATTCTCACTTTTGTATTCACCTGCACAATGATACATCTAGTGAGGCAAATCTGTATAGCGAGTTTGTAACCATGTGAAGTAAGAAGTTTCTAGAGAGTAAAGAAATACATTTAGGATTGAGCTTCATGTAAGAAAGAATGATTTCAAATTATATGAGTGAAAGAATTCCTGCTCGAAGTAATGTTGGAGTTTACGGGCATAAAATCAACGGTTTCTAGAAATATCTGCAAGTACACTTTCATTTAGATCAAGATCTAAATCTAGATTTGAAACGCAAAGATAGTTTCTGGCCACTCATTTATTGATCCAAGGACATCCTTGATTGTTATGTTTGAAAATCAGATCATTACGATACAGATCAAAAGCCATAATATATATATATCCTGTAGTCAGCATGAGTTTTTTCACTGATTCCAGGCACAAAGGATTAGTTATAGATCTACAAACTGGTGTCAATCTATAGACAACAGACACCAAAGATTAGCAGATTTCTCCCTTCCTCTCTCTCTGAATAACAGCCTATTTATTTTAGACATTTTTGATTTTGTGCCTGTGGGGGGGAGGGGGGGGGGGTCTAGAAATTAGACAAAAGATTTATTTGGGGAATTGATAAAGAAAAGTTTAAGCAGTGATAATCTTCTAATCAGAGAGTGGATGCTAGTTGTCTTCAGAAAACCATTCTCTAAGCTCTGTTCTTTTTTCCTCCATAGCCCTGCCAATGCATCCTCTTTTCTCTTCTATAATGTGGAATGTAGAGGAGAATGTCAGAATTTCTCACGAACATTGTCAGCAGACTTCTCACAACCACTCCAAAAAAATATGCCTGCTGTGGCCTCATTCTTTGACCTGATGGAAGATGTAAGTATAAATTTATTGAAACTGTGGATCTCTGTCAAAGAAGACTCAATCACTATGGAAAACATTTTGTATTTTGAAATTTTTAGATGTCCTGTTATTTTTTGCCATGTCCTGTTATTTTTTGTGTAACAAAAAACATGAAAAGTTGCATTGCAAATTGTGTCTAAAATCATTCAAATCAGCAGGCATGCTTATTACAACAATTAATTTTTTGAAACAGGTGAATGTTTTTTCTTGGAAAAAATCAAGAATTCCCCAGTCTAGATTGTGTTCTGAGAAAGAGAAGTACAAAAATTAAAGTGGGCCAGACATCTTGAATATAGGCCGAGATAGTCCCCGTCGGGGGGGACTGAAAGGCCCAACCAAAACATAAGCATCTTGAATATCTTGAGTATGGAACTCTGTCTCAAGTTCCCTAATAAAATTGAACAAAATGTCCATTATGTTTATCTGCACATGTAGTACTCAATCAAGAATGAGCACATCTTGACAGGAGACACACCGGTACTGTCATTTTCAATTAGACAAGTACTGAGGCAGAGTGGACTAGGTTGAAATACAGTGCAATCCATTTATAGTCAACCTCCCAGGACCAAAAAAAAAAAGGGGGGGGGGGGGGGGGGGG
>JBCEWB010165544.1:0-10343 GCA_039654565.1 Peronia peronii | reverse complement strand
GCATAAATTATCACCCACCTGATGAAATATTAATGGTTATTGCATCAGTCAGCGGTCAACCTTTGCGTCTACCAATAAAGATCTCCTTTCATGAACTTGTCTAACTGGCATTATAAAACATTCCTTAATCAAAGATTATAAGGTAATTTAGAAAAGCGTCTGGACACCCTGTTGTGGTCAAAATATTGCAAAACAGAGTGTAACAAATGGCGCCTAAATAGATGGAAATTATACATACGCATGCTCATACACATATAAACAAGGTGAAATATATAGCTAGAAAAACCTGGTCTGATGTGGATCAAATTTTATAGTCTACATTTTTGCAGCACTGTGAATCGTTTCATCATATGCAGTACACATGTTCAAACTTGTGAAATTTTGGAACTGAAACATTACTATCAATCCTGAGGCTTCAAACTTGTGTAATCTAGTAAATGTACCTTTGGGCATAATTTGTTGCCTTATCGTTTGGCACAATGTGTTTACATTAACTTGCTGTAAAATCACGAGTCGCACTATTCATTATTGACAAACTTTAATGTAATCCGTCCTGCCTGTTTAGGGAAACAAAGGGTGGGGGGGGGGGGGAGCGTGAATTCGAAAAGTGCTGTCTGTCACACACAAACACACACACACACACACACACAAACACACGCTATTTCTACCAGTCAATCTATCGTTGATCGCTGAATCTAATGGGTAACTACATTTTGTGATAACAAAGGAGAGGAGAAGGGATGGGCAGGGAAGTAATGGAACGGGATGAGAGAGAGAGAGAGACAGAGAGAGAGACATCTCACACACCCACACGCAAAGAGAGTGAGAGAGAGAGAGAATTTGACAGAGAAATGAGGCGAACTTTTGTCTTCAGTGACCATCAGGTGCTCACACCAGCAGCGTATGTTTCACACCGACTTCGTTAGTGAGTTACAGTGCGGTAGGTGTGTCCAGAGAGTTGTGAGTGAGTAAATTGTATGTCGACATTTGACTGTTACTTGTTTTTAAGGTCAAACATTAGATTATAAAACTTTGTCTTATCTCGTCTTATCAAATTGTGAATCAACATGTTCTATCAATATCTGTGTGATATTTTATAAATTATCTATCTTTGGACATAGCACTTTTTTATATTTCATTTCTTTCTTTTTTTTTTTTAGTTTCAGATCTACATTTGTTTGTTTGTTTGTTTGTTTTTTGCTTGTATTTTCAGTTGTGTGTATTGTTGAAAAATATTAATGTTGCTGTAAAATATTTACTTAATAGAAAAACATAAGGCGCGAAATGAAATAGCAGCAGATTATCATGACAATATATGTTTATCTAATATTCTACTAAATGAATTGTGATATGAAACAAATCAAGTGTATTTGTCAATATTCGATTTTATGAGTTAACTTTTTGCAGGTTTAGAGGTGGCATGTAAAAAGAACATATGAAACATCATCACCATACCAAGATTGGGAAATTCTAAACTTTGATTTAAAATATTTAGATCTAGATATTCTAATTTTATAATGCCTTTTGAACATTGTGTAAAAATGATTTACAGTGTAATTTTTGTGAAAGTAGCGATCTTTAGGCCGATGTAAACAGAAGTCAAGTTTTCTATCATCTTAGATAGAAAAACATCTCAGCTATGATTGGAATTTCTCTTATCATCCATATTCGATTAAAACAATTTTCTCCCTCTTGATTGACATTTCTCTACTCTGACTTTCACACTTGGTTGAAAAACACTAGATTTTTTTTTTCATTTGAAATTTGACAGTGTTTGAACTGTCAACTGCTATTTTCGTTTTTCGTCAAACATATGGGAGTTTTTTGTTTGTTTGTTTGTTTTTTCTACCTACAGAGAAGCGGTTTCAGAGACCCATCAAGGGGAAGTAACATAACAACATAACATCAGTCACATCAAGAAAACTTGGTTGGTCTAGCAGCTGATCCACATAATATCAGCCACTATGGCAAACAACACCTCAAGCCAAGGCTGTTTTGACATTCTCTTCTCTGACTTCCAATCCGGGTATCTCTACTTCCCTGTCGCCGCCATCTTGCTATGCCAGAGTGCGCTGACCGTGTTGACAATATGGCGGACTCCTGCCCTACATACCAACCCTTCTGTGCTGGTCGCCGCTTTGGCCTTTGCCGATATTTTCCTGGCTTCCTCCTGTTTCGTTATGGGTTTTGCTGGCATCTTCAAAGTGGAGGTTATGGATGCCAACACAGTGGACAGTTTCCTGGTGGGGGCCTTCTCCAGTGCTTGTTTATTTAGCCTAACTATAATGGCTGGGATCGCCGTGGACCGATATATTTACATAGCTCATCCTTTCTTCTACATGAAAAATATGACTCAAAAGCGCACTATGAAATTCATTCTTGCTATTGTGGGAGCAGCTGTTGTTTGGGAAATGATACCATTGCTATTCTACAGGGATGACAGATACCACGAGTTTTGTATCATCTTACGACCGCCTGCTGAATACCTTACACTTGCACTTGTTCAGTACTTCGTTTGTATTATCATTGTATTTGTATTTTACTTTAAGATAGCTATTCTGGCTTTCAGGCATAAGAAATCTATGAACGCACGTCGACTTCGCTTTGGTGTTTCAGACCCCACGTATCTAGTTTGGTGCAATCGTACTGCAGCTTTTAAAAGTGCTTGCAACTTTGCTATCATTTTCGGCACTTTCTTCGTCTTCTCCTTCCCGTTAGGAGCTGTCGCTGTCGTGGATTTCAATGAGGCCAGATTGTCTGATGGCATGAAGGTCGGCCTTGTGATTACTTTCCTTCTCTTCTGCACTGGCTCGGTAGTCAACTTTGCTGTAAACATTTGTATGAACAATTCTTTCGGTCGAGGTGTACGAGAGATGATTACGTGTAAGGGAAAACTTCGTTGCAGAAAGAATCTATCTCAGTAGCAATCAATCAATTTTTTCACAGCAAAAAATTGGTGAGACAGATGATAATACAGGGTGGGTCAAAAGCAGGCCAACACTTTGTGGGTAGACATTTTGCAACTTTTTAACACATTTTATTACCATTAAATTTCTTAGTTACAATCAAATACGTTTACGATTTTATTTGAATTTAATACAATTTAATCTTGTGAATGTTTGAAATGGTTTTGAACTGGTTTAAGAAAAATGGCTGGGCGAATTTTGACGTAAAGAACGACACAAATACTCAACCCTGTATATGAAATTATTGTTGTCATTAGTTCAACATTAGTGAACATGTTAACAGACAGAGGGAAAGAACGACACGAGAGAAGGATCAGAGAGAAAGACAGTAACCAGAAGAAAGAAAAAAAAAGAGAGGAAAGAAAGAAAGAATGCGAATATTAAAGATAATGTTCCTGATAAATCGTAAACCTCAACTGTATGTAGAAGTGGACTAAATGAAGACATTCCACATCTATTAAAGCTAGAAATCTCGCTGGATTGAATTTCCACAAGAAAGTTAAAAGACTAAAGTAGACGAGAAGCCTGAAAACGTCTAAATAGCTCTGTGATTCACCGTGAGGACAGGTTTAATTGAATTATCTCCTTATCCTCCCCATCCTATCATCCTCCCAGAGTTGGATATAAATTGGATTTTCCTCTTAGCAGCATATTATAAAGGCAAAGGATTGCTGGAAAGTTGGCGCTACTGGAGATAATTAACAGCAATTGTTTCAAAACGATATCTTTCAAAACTCGAGAATGTCACTGTTATTGATTTTAGGATTGTTGGAAGATAATCTAGATCTAATTAGGTCATCCGGAAAGTAGTCAACCGGAAAATAATTTGCTGTCAGCTGTGATAGACAATAAGTAAAAAGAAATGGGTGACCGAATAGATGAATGAATGAATGAACGATCAATAAATGAAGGGATGAATGTGTGGATGAGTGAATGAATGAGTGAGTGAGTGAATGAGTGAGTGAGTGAATGAGTGAGTGAGTGAGTGAGTGAGTGAATAAGTGAGTAAGTGAATAAATGAGTACGTGAATGAGTGAGTGAGTTAGTGAGTGAATGAGTTAGTGAATGGGTAAGTGAGCAAATGATTGAATGCATAAAGGAAAGAAGGGAAGAAGGAAGGAAAGAAGAAAGGAAGGAAGGAAAAAAGGAAGGAACAATTAACTGAACGGATTAATTATTGAATAAAATATCTCTTACAATCCCAACATTTGTGAGTTTCTTTGCATTATAGCTAATACTCCCTGTCTGATCAGACTGCAAATTTCACCTTTAATGATTGCCATTTGTTTTAGAAAATGTAATGCAAGAAACTGAACCATTCCAATGAAGTACGACCCATTGCGAGAACATAGCAACTGGGTTCATGTATATCACGAGTTCATGACCTGGAAAATGTAAAGATTCGAGAACAACCAGAAATTCTGTTAGCATATTTATTGGTACTTGAAAATGTTAAAAAAGGCGTGTATCTATTGACCATTTGGAGCAGACTTAATGAAAGAATCTAGCATATTATAGAGTTATACCTGTCCAGGCTCCAGTAGAAATATAATTGTGAGAAAGGGTATCTGTGTTTGTATGTATGTATGAGTGTGTATGTGTATGTGTATATGTGTTTAATGGTGTGCCATTATCAAAAACTGTTTCTGTGTGTGTTGTGTAAGGCTGAGAGAGCGAAAGCAAGAGAGAAAGAGAGAGAAAGAAACAGACAGACAGACAGACAGCCAGCCAGCCAGCCAGCCAGACAGACAGACAGACAGACAGACAGACAGACAGACAGACAGACAGCGAGATTTGTTTTCATCACAAGTTTTTAATAATGAAAAGAAGTCAGATGTGAGTGTATATGTAAGTGTGTAGTGTTTGTGCATATATTATGTCTGTATTTGTGTTAGTCCTTGCATTGTAACACGGTCAGGGGAAACTCCCCATAAAGATCGGGCTTGAGAAAACAAATGATGCCAGAACTACCGATCTTCTTACTATAGGATATGACGAAACGTTTTCTTTCTTTTTTTTTAAATTCTGACAGTGAGTTATCTGAATTCAGTTTTAATATCAGGACATTGCCATATCTATTGCATGAACCTCTATTCATGTATCAGCCAGTCCCATTTTGGCACTAACCTAGGGCGACAATGATGTGTTGACAATGGTTTTCATTTGATGACGGGAGTTCTCTCTCCGATTTCGGTAATTTTTTAAAAAATATGTTGTTTTTCTTTTGCCCAGCAAGTTGGTAAATTTTGTACTGTCAATCTTTGAGACTAGAAGCCAAAGTTAATATGTTTCAGAGATAATGAGATAAGGGATGAGCTGAAAGGACAATTGGCATAGATCTCACCAAAAAAAAAAAATCCATCTATACATTTGTTGTCAACATTTGTTGACATTTTCACCGTCAGCTACATGAAGCCGTGGATTGACTATTTTTTTCTAACTTATGTCCCAACTTAAGTGGGTTCATACTATATACACACTGCATCTTGAAAAGCACACCGAATTAATCTTGACGAGGTAACTGAGAGAATAAAGTATACAAAATTGAATATTGAAAATTCACTCAGGCTGTTAATGTGACAGTTCTGGCATTTCTAAAATTGAGGGATTTGCATATTTACTTAAACAAATTTTGGGTCTGTGTAGATGTGTTTGCGTGTTTGTTTGTTTGGTTATGTTATGACTGTATATTAAGTCAGTACGTGTAAGACAAAACAACAACAACAACAAAAGAAAACAAAAAGCACACCAACAAGAACAACAATAACAACAAGAAAAACTAAAACAAAACAAAATGAAAACAAGCATAGCGTTTCTAATATTAGTATCCATTGTGACAGCAATTCAACATCACTAAGAGAAGCAAAAAGAACAAGAGTTACTGCCTCGGTACTCTGAGAGTTATTACTACATTAGTATAAAAGGTCAATTCTAATATCATACAGAGAATAAAATAAATATTCCACCATAAAATATTAACATCGAAGCCATGTTTAGATCAATTACAATAAAAAATAATACCATTACCTAAGTCATGCTGAGATTTACTGTTCCAGACAATGTATCTTATTTTTTGTTGTAAGGATGGACACAAAATATTTATTTCATTTCACCAAATTGAGGGGAAACAATTCTAATAATTTCATTCAGAGGCAACTTAGCTCCCTTTAAAATGGTACTAAAAAGTAAAAAGATCCTGTCTTGTTCAAAATGTGGCCAAAGTTATGATTATTTTAGTACAATTTCTTACGGTCTATTAACACTATGTATATTTTGTTCATTTTTTATGTTCCACATTTATATTTTGTCTAGATAGAATGAATGACGACACAAATTTCATCATACAGATATTGATGGACACGAAGGGTTTTGCTTATGTCTCAACTCATATCGTAAACTAATGAGACAAAATCAGTGTTGAGATTTTACATTATGTTTTGTTTCTAGGAAATCAAAATCATATACAAAGAAGGAATTTGTTATGAAAATGTGAAGAAAAGCTATGTAACATGTACATGTACTTAATTTAAACATTTAAGGTTTAAATTCTTAACCTTAAATTTAAGGTTTATTTCTAAACCTGAAGTAATTCAGGGTTTTGATTTAAATTACTATTATTATTATTATTATTATTATTATTTGGCTGTTCTGCCAATTGGAAAGCTCCTCGTCCTCCCCCTCCCCATCTCATAGCAGTTTCAGATTCACAAAAAGTAATGAATAAATTATATCAAGAAAAACGTATCGTGAAAACAAGGCTAATTTTCTTTGTTGGTCGTCGCACTCGAATGGAAAAGGTCTTTTTTCTTCACTTCGTACGATGAACAGAATTTTGTTTATTGGTCATCTTGATGAATTAATAGGAAATAAAAAAAAATAGCTTCTATATTGACTATTTATGCCTCTTACAGATCCTGCTTAAAGTCTATCCATTTTAAGAGTTCTTGTACGGACGATTGTTCGGTATTTTATTTGCGTCCACCTATCAGTGCTCACCCTTTGCCTTTGATAATCAATGCTTCATTAGACAGGAAAGGGTCCAAGCTTTCAAATGATACCCTGTTGGTCTTTCTATCTCTTCTAGTTCTCGAGTTACAAGTAATTCAGAACGAGTGTCAACCCTTCTTACAGCTTATCCATTTCAAGAGCTCTCTCCTTACAGAAGACTGTCACAGTTATTGTGTCTATGCTGCCTTACAGTCATTAGGAAAGTTTTAAGACCACTTTGTCTCCCAACCACATTTTCCTGCTTGTTACATTATTGCAGCGTCCTTGGTGTGTGATCCAATAGGCCTACCTAAATGTTATAGCAGCATAAATAGTTGTGATATGATTTAAGCTCATTTTATATCTTTTGATAAGCTGTCACTGTGACTTTGATGGCAGTAAAACATTTAAAGTGGGAAAGAGGGGAATGAGAGTCTTTATAACGTGACTTTTGCGCATTACAAACTATGCCAAAGTGGATTCCTCGAAAAACATTATTTTACTCCCAGCCATTGACTTGCCAAGCTTCATGGCGCTTAGCAAATGCCAACTGCCTAATGTTACTGGCATCAGTCAGTTGGAGTTTGCCAGCTGGTTTAAATGATTTATGACCAAACTCTGTGCTCAGATAGCGATCGTAGAACTTACTGTTGTACTTTTTGTCATCAGTACTGCACAATTTCTGGCCTGGACTGGATACCTCTTTAATAATGAACGTTATTAAGTGGTCTTCACTTGTGCTATTTTTCCTTCCATGATGTCTCCTCTTCTTAACAGTAAGAGTTCCAGAGTTTTGATGTTTGAGCACAACATATTTTCCACGACTGTTTTTCTTCAACACAGTGTAGCAATAATTTTATATTTTCAGCAGCCCTCTGTGTGTAGGATCACAATTTGCGCCCTTTGTGTCTCTGAAAGTGACGGTTTTAAATCTATTTTCTCTACTGTTTTATTTTCATAAAAAGTCATGGTGACGGCTGGCTTAAAAAACATGAAAACTCATAAAATGAGCCTTACTCATGTCTTAATAATGTACGATACAGTGACATCTCGGTATTTGATCTTCATAAAGAAATGGTGCAATATATTGAAAATAGAAAAACTTGGTATTGAAGTAAGATGGTTTTAAACTTTTGAGAATAATTGTAGATAGTGAGGCGATTTCGTGCTTTTAAATGGTACAAAGTTGGTCTGTCTCGTGTGATTTCCGAGTTCTGTGTAACCGAAGATACCTATGAGTCCTTCTCCCAGTCTGTGCATTTAGAGAGTTACCTTTTTTTTTCGAAAGATTATCAATACTTTATCACACACACTTATCTGTGTTGGCAGGTCCTTTGACTTTATATTTAATTCCATATTGGATAGAGGAAATTTCAAGCTTTACATTCATGTATTTAAAGAGTTAAAAGAATTTCGAACGTTTGTTCAGTTGGTTGAGTATATCTAAGAGTGACTGCGTCCCTGGTGGGTAAGGTTTGATTCAATATTGACGACATTTCGGAAACAAAAGAGAGAGAACGACAAACCTGGCAACATTTCACAGCTAGAAGTGTCGTCTATCGAATATACCAGCAAGGTTAATGTTGTATGTTGTATAGTTGGGTTGAGAGTTAGCGATCTGCTGAATCGACATTGCTATGTACAATGCTAGGGAATGTCAAGCGTTGTTGTTTTGCTTCATGGTAAGTATAGGAACGGGGAAAGAGCTTTCTACAGAGACACCGTATTGGCGTCTTCTGATATTTCAGTGTGAATAGTAATTGGTTTTAACGGGCAAACTGATTTAGAATGTTGAGATGATGTAACGTTCATGGGCAGATAATGTTTGGAGTTTTTGGAGGTTAGCTGGGACAGTAGGCGGTAGAATGTCATTATTGTACATTGTGACTAAAACATGAACCAATAAGGACTCAATGTTATGCAGGCCTTTGTCTCCAGAACATTTTCCTCGCTAAGTGCTCTCTCTCTCTCTCTCTCTCTCTCTCTCTCTCTCTCTCTCTTACCTTCCCCCTCCCCTCCATTCTTTCTCTACTCTGTCCGCTCTTCGTGCTGGCTTGCCAAGCTAATGCTCGTAGATATCGCCCCCTCCACCCCACCCCGCACATCCCTCCTTCTCAACCTTTTCTCGTCGCACAGTTAGGCTGACAAAGGGAATGTGTGAGTAAGGACAGCAGCTGACATTCATAAATACGTAATGACAAACAACCATATTGTGAAATATCAAAGTAAGAACATTTTAAATTTTATTAATATCGATGCCATAGTTCTGGATAACGGCTGATTATTTCTGGAGTGAACGCCAGTAAGCTAGGTCAAACCGACAAATTACCGTCCTGCGACTCAAAGTGTATGGCAAGCGTGGGCGCCTCCATGCGATTATTTTGGATTATTAAACCAAGTGAATGTTACTCAAAGAAAACACGTGTTTGTTGTTTTGGATGCTCTGCGAGCGAAAGTGGAAAAACAATATTTAAATACATAATGCGTCATTCTATCGAACTTACAATTCGGATTAAATGCCCTCACGAATTTAGTATTCCATTATTATGGCCTTTTTATAACAACGTCCAACACAATACTTTTTTTTTTCAGTTTTTGTAAGTAGAAATGCAGATCTTTATGCAAGAATTTTATGTGCCCAATTTCAGATGAATCCATTCAGCAGTTTTTGAGTCCATAAGCTTTTATGGATTTTGTTGTCGATTTATAATATGGACTAGAGGAGGACCCACGGCCTTTCTGGGAGAGTTTTTGAAAGTAGATCAAACCGATGCTGCCGTGCGACTTGAAGTGTACGGCAAACGTCTGCACCTCGATGTTGGTATTTGTATTCTGGATGATTAAACTGAATGTTACTCAAAGAAACGCGTTCCATTGAAAACATCATTCGATTCAAACACTCTATAGCAAGTTTGTTATTCAATTATTATCATGTTTTTTTTTTAGAATAAGGTCAGACATAGTAAGTTTTTTTCCGACTTTATGTAAGTAGAAACACAGATCTTTATGCAACAATGCCGTGTGCCAAATTTTACATGGATACATTGAGCAGTTTTCGCGTCCATAAGCCTTTTATGGGTTTGTTGCAGACTTACAGTACAGATGAGGAAATGAAGAGTCAAAGTTAAACATTAAACATTGTATGAATGATTTTCAATACAGGATTACAATGCCCAAATTAAGGGTAAACAATTTTGAAGTGATTTTTTTTTTCAGTAGATGAGCACAATGTAGAATTTTTTTTTATCATGAGTGTATTTTTTGGACCCAGTGTTTTAAATGTTTTGAATACTAGAACTCCAACTGCAGCTGACAGAATGACTTTGTAGTCGTTTAGGAATTGCCGAACCTGAGAACTTGCAAGTGTTGATAGATAGATCACCTCTAGGA
>JBCEWB010165533.1:0-10343 GCA_039654565.1 Peronia peronii | reverse complement strand
ATACATACATACATACATACATACATACATACATACATACATACATATATACATACATACATACGTACATACATACAGACACAGAGCACAGAGACACAGATAGAAAGACAGACAGACAGAAATCAAATAGACAGACATGTTAATACATTTTTTTATTGGTAATGTGATATAAGTACTTTCATACGACAATGAAAAGAGACATAATTAATGGAAAAAAAATACAGGACACTTCTATACTTTTGCTCATGCAGTCCACTTACATTACATCATATTATCGTTTCTATCGTTTTGTCGCAATATCAGAGAAGATCAGACGGAAATTTATATCATTCACATGTCTGGAAATCTTTATAACTTCAATTTTTTAGATCTGTCCATGGCAAATTTCTGTCGGGCTAAACGTAAAAGGCGTGTTGTATCTCACAGGAAAATGTACAGTTCTTGGCCTTCAAGGGAATGCCATGGTCATTGATTGCAACAATAAATGAGATAGCAAAGTATGTCTACTGGAGTCTTGCCAGCGATACCTTTGTAATTCTAATATATGACATTACAATTAACTGATTAAGCCGAACAGTCCTATACCTCACCTGCAGTGAAAAGTTGGTACAACAGACTCCGTGTCACACTCACTCTCGTCCGTTCCATCCCGGCAGTCCGACCAGCCGTTACAGCGTAACGTGATGTCCACACGCTCACCACTCTCACAACGGAATGTGGCTTTCTTGTCTTCCCATCTGAGGAAGAGGGTGGAGAAGAAAAGGAAGAAACGGAGAAAAAAGAGACAAAAGAAGACAGAACGTGACGTAGGTATATGAAGCGGTAAAGAGGAACAGAATCGAGAATGACTGGAAAAAAATGTCAAATAGTAAAGAATAATGATAGATAAACACCATGCGCCTTATGTGACAATGACAAGACATCAATGACAAGATCTGATAAACTGGAAGAAGCCATGATAGAATGTGTCAGCATTCCTATCAGCATAACTATCACCCTAGAGAGCATTTTTTTTTAATTTTAAAAAAAGAAGTCTTAAAATTTAGGACCACTGTCTATCGGCAAGCAATCAAATATCCGAAACGACGTAAATAACAATATGAAGAACTTAATAAGGTAAAAATTGAAGAAGTTGGTATCACTAGGCAAATTTTCGAACGCTATTGGCTCTTCTTCAGGACAATAAAGACACAATATAAAATGTAAATAAGGTGTTGCCATATATGAAAAAAAATATTAATTAAATGATTTGCTTATTGTGTAGGAGATTTTTTTAGGTTTGAATACAGGAATAAAACAGTAACTTTTCAAATGTTATCATTATCATCATCATAATTGTTCCCCACCTTACATCTGGCCAGTTGATCAGTGGGGGCAGAGCTGTGGGATTGGTTGGTGCTTCACAGATAAAGCGATAATACCCGCCAAAATTGCACGGGATAGACGTTACCAGGTCCAGCATATCCATTTTGTACCAATCAAAACAGCCAGTTAACCTAGTCTTTCTGTAACTAAAAAAAGAGTCATGTTGTCGAGATGAGATGCTTTAGTCGTTCTCCACATTTCATGCACTGAACTAGTCATAACTGATGGTGATGGTAAAGAAATTAAACAAGACATGGCTTGGTAGAAAGTCCCGTTGTCAAGTTAAAACAGAAAGGACAAGTAGAAAGATAAAGTCAGCAGGTGTAGTGGTATTATCACGATCAATCTCCACGGAAAATTAGATGTAGAAAAGAATAAAAATTTAAGACAAAGACGTCACTAAGACAAACAGGAGTTTTACTCAACCACAAAGACTTGTGGGGACATCTGGAGTGATCTTCCAGCTTGCGGTGTCTCTAGGACATTGCAAAGATTGACAACAGTCACTGTGACTGACAGCAAATATGAAGAGAAATAAATGTTGAAGAGAAAAAAGAACAAAAAATCTTCCCCAGCACATTTCAGTTTGTTGTTGTTGTAGTTGTTGTTATTGTTGTTTTTACAACGACATTTATTTGTGTGATTGGCTGATGTTATTTTATGATCTGCCGAGTGCTATCCAGTTTCGTTTTGCACGTCATTCGATCCTTTCGGCTATACAAATATAAATAATATAGAAGGAGATAGGTTTGATGTAGCCAACCCTTAGCCCATCGGAGAACCTCTCACTCTTGTATTGAAGTCATTCTTCCATTCCTTCCGGTTCCGGCAAATTCTCGGGCGGCTGAAAAGACCACTGGATTCATGAACTTGTTTCAAACGTCGTCCTTCCTAAAATTGCTATTTAAATATACCATGATGTATATAGATATATGTGGATATCCATAGTTACTGTAATGTACGTGTTGGCCTTCTCTTTATATCTTAGCAATCCCCAAATTCGCTAATTAATCGATGATAATAGTTTGACCAGCTTATTATTTTTTTTTATTTGTACATGTATCTAACTTGTATATGTGGCCATATTGATACCATTAATTCTGTTGTGTATATGGAGACGTCACTATTATATCTGTGTTTTTCTGCCATTTGAAATTTGGGTTATCTAGCTCTATTGGTGTTTTTATTATACAGTCTTCGCAGCATTGATGACTCATCGACTTCCTCTTACCTGTAATTTCGTTTCGAAATGTTCAATAAGGTGGAACTAAAATTAAGATCATCAGAAATCGAACTGTTCTGGTAATGTAAAACAAGCATATCTGAAATTATGACCACACTGGGATCTTTCAAACTCTTCTTAAAATATAGAATTAACGATCACTATTATGAATCACAAAACAGCCAACCCTATTTCCATTATTATGGCTTAGGGTTGAATTAGCTAGACCAAAAGAGAGACAAAAATGTCATACTATAAGCAGGCGAGATGACAGACTGGTGACAGAGAAAAATTAGCGGGAAAGGAAATGGAAAAAAACAAAAAACCAAACCACTCGCACTGTAAAGCTCAGCTTACTACATCTCGTCCAGATGATCAAATGCTGTGGTTCCATCCGCCCACTGCCACAGTTTCTTGTATAGCTGTCCAGAGCTGGACGTCAATCGTCTCAGACCGAGGTAAAAGTTTAAATCGGGAAGGTGCAAAGCTGTGGAATGAAGTCGTGGAATATTACATTTGTATTTGCTTTAAACAGAAACGGTATTCATTAAATCAAAATGCTAGTATGCGTCTAAAATGAATAAAGAATACATACACACATAAACAAACGATCGATTCCTTTATTTCCAGTATACAATGAAAAAATATCCGTGTATTAACATTCCAGCGCTGGTTTTATTGCACCACGTCTGAGTCAATTGTCCAAGTTCATGAGCCCATGTTCAAGTGGAACTCGCTGTGTGCTGTGATCATGGATCATTTATGCACTTAGCCAAGGGTTCATTGATCGCAGTACACAACATTTCCAGAAGAGAGGAAAGATCGCCTTCTGAGCAATCTGATGAATTTTCTAATCTGTCTATGACAGACTTTAGCAATTTAACTTCATTTCTCTCGGTGATTTCTGGCATTCTGCGCTTGAGCTGCTGTGGGCGAGCGTCTGTTACATTTCCTAAACCTACGGTCTTGCTCTTTGTCGCCATGTAGACTCTATGTTATAGAACCTGTTGGGTCACTTTTATTTTGTTTACTTGAGAAAACTACCAGAATTTTAGAACTTGAAACAATCATGCTTTTAATTAAGGGGAAGGGGTGGGTGCGAGTCTGAAAATGAGGTTTTGGGAGTAAAGTATCAAAAATTGGGGCTATGCTATTCTTAGACAATTTGACCTCTTCTGATACCACAAAATTAACGGATGGGGTCAGAAACATATGCCTTATGGTCCAAAACGGCACCAACGCGGCATCTCATGTATAAAAACAATGAAAATTCAACTGCGATTTTCTCAATATGTATGGTTTTTCCCTGTGGCTTCTTTTTTTTTTTTCTGAACCGATTGACTTCAAATTTTAAATAATTATTTTAATTCTCCATGACATGTGCTTCAACAATATACATCCCTTCTTCTGAATGTTATGTCCTTTTCTGAAGGCAAATTGGTTATTTGGTGGAAAATTGCAAAAAGTTACACCCGTCAATCTACATATTTCAAAACTTCATAGCAAACATTGTATGGCATTTAAGCATAAAACAAATGCATATTATCTTTTATATAGATTTATGTTATTTCAAATGATTCCATTCAATATTCTAGGGGTATTAGACTTTTAATGTTATGTTTAGGTGATTCTATTCACATGCATCAAACATGGCATGCCCGAATTAAAGGGAAACATCCTCATTGAGTTTTCCATAATATGGTTGCTATGCATGGAAACGTCGTCATCATATATTTGAACTTCAAAAATATTATCAAGTGCAGCAGGCTTTTAAATTGGGGGGGGGGGGGGATATTGAGAGTTTTAGTGGAAATGCTTGGAAAATTACGTAAATGAAAAGCATGCTTGACTTCAAAGATGACAGCCATAAAGTATGACTCTGGCTTTCCAGAAGAAAGCCACCTAATACAATACTCTAAAATATTTAATTTTGAAGCAGTTGAAGTTTCAAGAACGTTCCACTGCAGTAAATGAGCTTGCATGCCTTTCCAAGGTAATTTAGAACATTCATGCCTCATACGTTGGTATACAATATTATATGAAAAATAATTTCATTTTATGAACAAACGCATGACTAAATAAAGAATATCAGCCAGGTTTGAATATGAAACATATATCAAAATGTAAATAAAACAGCCCTTGTGAGTCACCATGAGAATATATCCACGACATATCCATACAGAGGCACAAATATCTCTAACCATTATTTTGCCGGTCATATACATTAGGTACATTAATACTAATACTCTACCCCAAGAATGTCCCTGCTATTCTATGATGGTGAATACGTTCTTATCCGACACATTGTATAATACTGGCTGACTACAATCAATGTGAAACATATCTAACCTTTGAAAAAAAAAACGTAACTGAAACCATCGACACAAATTACAATAAATATATATATATATATATATTTTTTTTTTTTGGTTTACCTTATTCTTTCTCTCGACGATATTGCTGCCTTAGGAACGTGATCTCTACCTCATATAAGATCAGATTTAGATGGTAAAACAATGTAAATGAATAAGGTGGATCAATTAAATGAATTTTTATGATTCTAGATAGTTGAATTTGGTGGAAAGCAGAGTAACTGTATTTCGATATTTAAAATTGAATTTTCATGTTTAGGTGGAAATAATATGGGTAAAATAAATGCATCTATAGTTATTTCAAAAACTGTAATCAGAGAAATTCGAAGCATGGAACTCGCATGAATTTGATCCAAGACAATCCGTCAAACTCAGACATAAACTTACACTTTATATACATGTATCTGTTAATTGTTCTGACTTCCTGGCGGGTGTTGAGAGCCAGTAAATGTCCTTGGTACTTCTTATGGCAATACTCTTCAGCTTCAGACCAGAGTAGGGATGTGGGTCCCTATTGACTCAGTATGGAAACAAAAACAGAGATATATTGTTTGTTTTTAATATACAATGTTTCAGTTCTGGAGAAAAGTCGAACAAAAAGAGAATCTCAGCTGCTTAATAAATAGAGTAAGCAATTTTTCCACCAAATTTTACGGCTTTATTTTGGAGATTAAGTGAGTTCAAGGAAAAGCATCGAAAGTGGAAAAGGTTAAACTTCCTTTATTCAAACTAGACCACCCATCCACCAATCCAACTCAGTCAACTCACCCATGAACCCATTCATCTATTATTCAGCCATCCTTTCCTCATAGCGTCCTTTCCGGTGTATACTGTGTTTATGTTTGATTGCTTCATTAATAAACATACAGATCCGGGACATCTCCGTAAACGACGTTTCCAATTATAAACACGCCCTACATAATGTGCAAGATTATCCAATTTAAGATCCACTATCTCTCCAAGTAATACATCAAACCTTCTTTTCTCCTAGACAAACTAGGAAGCGAAAAAAATATCACTACTGCATCACTGCTTCATCAGTTTCGCAGTCCTGTGCTAAAGAAAGGGCATATGGTCATTCTCGACCACGCTATCCCCCATCCTCGCTCAGTCCCGCCCACTGTGAGTGAGCCAACCGGCATCCGTCCTGTACTTTCCCACAGGCAGTCAGAAATAAATAATTTGAAAACAGGTATAACGAGAGAGAGGGCTAGGGAAGGAGGTAGAATAGGAGGAAATCCATGCCGGCAGTAAAATATCAACAACAAAGACAAACGAGTAGTGGGTGGGGGGAGAAAGGAAAGAGTAGAAAAGAAAAGAACACCGAAAGAACTCTATGAATTTCCAGGGGTCTCCGGATGGACGATCGTATATGAAACCGAGTAATCCCTGCGCTCTTCTGGACGGAGACTCTAGATCCTGCCGACATGGAAATCCGCGGGGAACGAGATTGCAGTATCTTCGATCGGTCAATACGGGAACACTGGCGAAGCCGAGTAGTCGGACCTGTTCCCCCTCAATTCTAGATGTGGATCCGTAAAATACATCGTGTTATCGCTCGAAAGATGGGGACACAGACGAAACAAAGTAGTCTTTCGTTGTCCTCTGCCGACCGAGTTACGCGAGGTGGTGGATAGAACCCTATTACCCAATTCGACCTAGCGATTCCCCGATATGTACATAAATATAATAAACTTTGTCCAAATAAATATTGTTCATTGAATGTCGTGAAATAAGCATACCAGGGAAATAGGAAATAAAGGCCGACGGGCTCATCCCTGCGTAGATAGAGTAGGGAAAAGCAGAGGAGGAGATGGGGACGATTAGCACCTGTATATACTAAACAAAAATAGTAAAGGACCTATGAGTGACCAAAACAACGCAGGGACACCCTCAGACCCTCGTGGGAGGATCTTTTAACACGGTCCATGAAAAATAGGATAGGAATAGCAGCAGGAACAAAAACGTGCACCAACAAAAGTCAAAACAATATGGCAGACAGAAATAGTAATAGAGGTCATATTGAAATAGAATAGAATAGAAAACAAATAAAATGCAATAAACATACATGTTCAATATATATATATAGAATAGGGAGTAGCTGGATAGGTAGTCTGGCGGCGATTTTGTATTATTATTATTAGTAGTAGTATAATTATTATTATTAATTTCACAAAAATGAAGACAGGATTTTTGAACAGATTTTTTTGTTTGTTTGTTTGTTTGTTTGTTTGTTTTCCTTTTCAAAGATGAAAACAAAATTTATTTTTTTTTTTAAAGCGAAAACAGGATTTTTATTTTTTATTTATATATATATATATTTTTATTTTTTCAAAAGTGAAGACAGGATTCTTTAAGATAGTTTTTTTTTTTTTAAACAAAGAACCGTCGAGACCAGGAGGTTGAAAGACGTATATAGAACGTAACGTAAGGCAGTCAGAGGCGCCGATTGTTGTTCAGTGCTACTAATTGTTAGGTTAACATGCAGAGAATACTGGGTTCTCATCACTCAGTAAATCTGTCAATCTATCAAAAGATTCTGCATGTCGACGCGAAATGACGTTCAGTTGTCTGCGTGTCTGATCAAAGAAGTAGAAGTCCAGGACGTTTCATGTACACCTTTTAGCACACGAAAGGCACCTTTTTGGACTTATCTCGTACAGTTGTTAGCAGAGAAGTGTTTAACAATAGCCATTACATGCTAAATACTTGAATGCATCAACGCTAGAAAAAGACCTATGTAAGGAGTTTCAATGAGTGCCACAAAAATCCATAATGTATTGCTGAAAGACAAACCTGGAGCCAGTAACAACTATGACTCTGACCACCTGGACTGTAGTCTGTCCATCCTCCTCTCCTCACACAGTCGGCTACTCGAGGACATAACTCTTCTGTCTCATCTTCACCTGTAAGTAATACAGCACAGCAATAAAACACAAAAATAGAGCACAGCAATAGAGCACAACAATAGAAGACAGCAATAGAACATAACAATATGAGACAGAAATAGGACATAGCAAAAGAACAAAACAAGACAATATCGAAATAGAACAAATCAGTAGAACACAGCGATAGAACACAGAAATAGAACACAGAAATAGAACATCGCAATAGAACACAATAATAGAGAACATCACTAAAACACAACAATAGAGCACATCAGTAGAACACAACAAGAGAACACAGCAATAGAACACATCAATAGAGCACAGCAATAGAACACTGCAAGGGAACACAGCAATCACACATAGAAACAGAAGACAGAAATAGAATGAATGAATAGAACACAATTATAAAGCACAGCAATAGAACACAACAATGACACACAGAAAGAGAACACAGAAATGGCACACAGCAATAGAATACAGCAACAGAACATCACAATAGAACACAGCAATAGAACACAACAAATAAAATACAAAAATAGAGCACATCAATTGAACACAGAAACAACACATGACATTGGAGCACAGTAAAAAACACAGCAATAGAACACATCAATTTAACACAATTACAGAAAACAGAAATAGAGCACAACAATACAAGACAGCAACATTGCCCATTTATAGAACACAGCAATAGAACGCAACAATAAAACACAGCAATAGAACATTGCAATAGAACACAACAATAAAACACAGCAATAGAACATTGCAATAGAACAGAGCAATAGTGCACAGTAATAGAGCACAGCAATAGAACATGGCAATAGAGAACAAAAATAGAACCTGGCAAAAGAACAAAGCAATAGAGCACATCAATAGAATGCAGTAATAGAACACAGGAATAAAAGACAGCAAAAGAACACACAATAGAATACAGAAATAGAACCCGGAAAAAAGCACAATAATAGAAAGCAGAAATGTAGCACAGCAACAGAACCCAAAAATAGAACACAGAAATAGAATATGGCAATAGTACACAGTAACAGAGCACAGCAATAGAACACAACAATAGAACACAGCAACGGAACACAGCAATCGAATACATAAATAGAAGACAGCAAAAGAACATGTCAATAGCACAGCAAAAGAACACAAGAACAGAATGCAGAAATATAGAGCACATAAATAGAACATGGCAAATGAAACACATCAACAGAGCACATTAATGGAACACAGCAATAGAGCACCACAACAGAGCACAGCAATTGAACACAACAGAATGCAGAAATAGAGCACAGCAATAGAACACAACAATAGAATATAGAGATAGAACACAGAAATAGAGCATGGCAATAGAACACAGCAATAGAACACAATAATAGAAAACACTAAAGAATACTGCAATGGAACAGAGCAATAGCACATAGTAACAAAACACAGCAACAGAATACAGCAATAGAAGACAGATCAGCACAAGCAATAGAACACAGCAATAGAACACAGCAATAAAACACAGAAAGAGAATACAGATATAGCACACAGCAACAGAATACAGCAACAGAACATCAGAATAGAACACAGTAATAAACATACTAATAAAACACAGGAATAGAGCACAGCAATAGAACACAAAAATAAAACATGGCAATAGTGCACAGAAAAAAAACACAGCAATAGAACACAGCAATAGAACACAATTATAAAATACAGACATAGAACACAGCAATAGAAGTCGGCATGGCAATATTGCACAGTAACAGAACACAGCAATAGAACGGAACAATGAAACACAGCAATAGAACAAAGCAGTGGAACACAGAAATAGAACATGGCAATGGTGCCCAGTAATATAACACAGCAATAGAACACAATTATAGAATACAAAAATAAAACAAAGAAATAGAAGACAGCAATATTGCACAGTAATAGAACACAGCAATAGAACCCAACAATAGAATACATCAGTAGAGCACTGCAATAGAACACATGAAAAAAAACACAGTAACAGAACACAACAGTAGAACACAGCAATGAGCATAGTAATAGAGCACAGAAAAAGAATACAGTAATAGAACACAGAAATAGAACACAGCAAGAAGTTTTTATAATATGTAATTATTTGTTTTTGGGGCCACTCATGATCAAATTGATTGTCTAGTTCGCTTGATGGTCAAGAATTGACAAGTCAAATTGTGCAAGTGGAAAAAGTAGTGTAATTATTGTTTTTTGGGGCCACTCATTATCAAATTGATTGTCTAGTTCGCTTGATGGTCAAAAATTGACAAGTCAGATGATGTAAGTGGAAAAAGTAGTGGCTTCATCAAACTAAATGGTTCATTTGGAAGGCGATCCGGTGTTCCCTGATATTTTTCATCACGTCTTTTCAATGTGTTTTATACTCAGTAGACTTCGGTTGTTGTTATTGTTGTTGTTGTTGTTATATTGTTGTTGTTGTTGTTGTTGTTGTTGTTGTTGTTGTTGTTGTTGTTGTTGTTGTTG
>JBCEWB010165522.1:0-10343 GCA_039654565.1 Peronia peronii | reverse complement strand
TTTTTTAAAAACACCCTGAAAACACCAGTCTCCAGTGTATGTAAAATTTCTGAAGGTCCAGTCTCCAGTGAGTTAATTACCTGTTGTGTGAATGAGTATTGTCTTCCTTTTGTCAAATTATTTCTCCCTGTCACACAAAAAGGCTGTCAATGAACATTATTATGAAAGAAGGGGAAAACATCACATTTGACCTGTAGTTTGATATGTATATGTCTTGCACCCAGGGTAAATGAGTCTGAAGTCGCGCCAGGCAATTGTAAGTTATGGCTGTTTTTAACTATTTTCCGACTCAGATACCAAATTTTTTTTTTCAAGATAGAAAATTTGAATTTTCATTTTGTGGGGAAAAAATAAAAAATTCTGGTATCTCAATGAGAAAATAGTTAAAAACGGCCCATGGCGAACATGAAGGAGAACATTCAGTTTAGTCGGCAAGGCCGCCATCTTTATGGGGGTCACATACCCGACGGCTAAGCAGACAGCGCAACTGCTGGCTGAGCTGATTTATAGTGCTTAAATTAACTGAAGTGTGCCAGATCCTGAGACCTTACATTACTTGCATTGCTTTCAGCTCTTCAAGAAATACATCACTACAGCCCTCTATAATTTTTATCACTGTATTATTACTAATGCAATAATTGTTTACAATAAACACCCTTTGTTGGATCATCATTTTTCATCAAGTTATAGGCATAATTTGATATGAATATCAGATACACGATGACAGATCAGTGTGTAATTTGACATAATTATTTAGAGCACATTCTTACATAGACTCACCAAATAAGGAATAAGATCACCAAAATTAAGCTGATACAGACTTTTTTTTCTGCAGATATGATTTTTCACAGAGCCTAGAGCCCAACATCTCCTGTGTGGCAATCAATTATCTTAATGCAATATACAGTCCAGCTGTTTTACAATGTTTCTATACATTTTACAAACATACTTTTTCCAAAACAACACAACCACACAACTCATCTTGAAAGAAAATAAGATATATGACAATATAGTAACTATACTGTTTTGTGATATCTCTGTTTTTTTGCTTCTGGCATTTCTGCTCTTAACTGAGGTGAAACTTAAAGAAGATGACTTTTCATAATAAAACAAATGTGTTTTTTTTTTTGTTAGACTTATGAGGATGTTTTATTATCATTATTATATTGAATTAATATATTGAATGGCAAAGAAGAAGCTTGGTCGTTTTTTTGTTTTTTGTTTTTGGTGGTTACGACTTCTTTTGGTACAATTTATAGACTCTCTGCTAATCCAAATGGAGTCTTTTCATGCCTCTGGTGCTTGGCAACAACTCCAGATCTCTGCATGACATTTATGACATTTGCTACCACAACAGGATCTTATAGGTAATCACTATGTGATTGCAAGTGTAATACAACACACACATCCTACATTGTACAGTGATCTGACGACCACTGTATCACTGTAAATTTTGTCTTTTTTAACATTTACTACATTGTGATAACTTATTATTCTACATTTGCTAGCTTGACAGTCATGAGTAAAAGTAGAGGACAGAAGATAGAATGATTTACTGGAAACTGTCACAGGCTTTCCCCTGGTTCTATAGGGGCATCCTTCTCTCAAGACGAGGTATAGAATAATCTGATACCTGTCGTTAGCCACCTGCATCCAGTCATTATGGATACTAAAACAAGTTTACACCAAGTTTCAGTTACTCTGTGTGCAAGATCAACTTTCAACTTCTCAGTCAGTGAATTTTGGATTGTGGGATCTTTTACAGTGTATTTTTCATGATTTTTTTAACTGACCTGTTTCAGATTTTGTATTGACAAAATAACTTCTAGTTGAACCCTCTATTATGGTGCCTTGTCCGAAACTCTTCACAATAAAATTTATATCTGTGTAAAGCTTGTGATCTTGACTTTTTAGCGATGAGTTATTCAGAATTTCATTCAATACTATTTGGCCAGGACGCATAAAACAAAAAGTAAATGTTTGGCCCCAGGACACACACTACACTGTCCCCCAAGTGCGGCCAAGCGTGATGGGGTCAAGGCGGCGTGGTTGGCTTGGCCAGGGCAGGAAACTAAGCAATACTCTTTGAGCTGCCGTGATTTGAAAGACCACCAATAACCAACAGTTTTCATTTCCCAATAACGAGGAGTCTATCAGTGATCGGATCATAAAATTTTCACATAGCACAGTGCATGTAATAAGTGTTCTTTTGCTCTTAATGATAGATGATTATATTGCCTTGATTTGAAGATATTCACATTGAAAGCAAACCATTGCATTTTCAGATAGTCAATTTTAGTGACATTTTTCATCGTAGAAAGTTTGTAATTTCACAAGGTGAAAGTGGGATGATTTAGTTTTCGCAAGCAACAAACATCTGATCTCTGAGCCTCACAAAGACAATGACCATGCTTTAGAACAATGCCAAAACAAGATTATGTTGACCTGTAGTTAGCAGTCAAGTGTTCCGCTTGACCACCGCTGTCCAGGCAGGCAGAGGGCTGGTTTATGGCTTTACCTGAGTTGCACACTTTACTACTAGAATGTGACGCCATGGGCCGTGACTCGAAATTGCCTGGCGCGACTTCTGACTCATTTGCCCTGGGCGCAAGACATATGGAATGAAAATTAGAAAATCTAATTGTGTATGGAAAATGTTTCTTTCATATGGAAATAATTTTGCCAAATTTGTAACCTTTTACATTGTGCTGGGCTCTCTGAGACAAAAAAAAATTAGGGGAGAGAAAGATAAGAAGGGGGACACAAGGGGATATATAGCTTGACTGTGTAGTCAAACAAGACATGGGCTGGTTCTCTTTGTTTGCCAGCATGTGGATCAAGGCTTGTGGCTCGTTCTGTGTATGAAGAGTTGATCCTCCTGAATGGTCATTTTTTAAAAGATTTAGTACATCTGCAGTCCATACTGAGAATCGCAATGACATAGAATCTTACTTCAAACATTAATGAACTTGTTGCCAAGAAAAGATGACAAACATCCAATTCTGGCAAATTAGTATAAGAGCAAAAATTGGTATGCCTTAATTTGTTATTATTAATTTGCTATTATTTTAAATTTTATCTGTTTTAATTCATGTCATTGTTTAAAAAAAGATTTAGCTTTCCACTGCTCAGAGAATGTTTATCCAGTTGGGCCTGTAGCTGATTTGAGCTTTGGCCCTGTGTGCGACTGAGTTTGACACTCCTGACTTTGGAGATCTTGAACATGAATAAATGACATAGAGTGAATTTGTTTGTTTTCTGTCATGATATCTCAGCTTATACTTATGTTGTATTTGCCTTTCAGCAATCTCATCTCTCAAGTGTGTAGCCATTTAGCCTTAAATAAATGATGTCACTTGTCCAAAGTTTCAAAAAACCTAGATCTGTCTGCCTTACCCATCAAAAAAAAAAGTCTTCTACTTTGTAAATGATATTATTAGTATTAAAATTTACTGACCAGTCAGACGGCTGAACTTCCATAAACAGAAGCATTGACCCATCTGCTGGCAAACAAAGAGGGCAAGTCCATGTCTGGCCTGATTATGCCATCAAATTATACATTGCCCATCTGCCCGTCCTTATCTTTCTCTTTCCTCTTTCTTCCTTCTTTACTGTGCATGTTCAACAATCCTTGTGAAAGGACATGGCTGATGTGGTGAAAAGCAATCTTCATTATTTTTAAAACAACTTTTAACAAAGGGAAACTAGCGGAGATAATAATCAGTTCAGTATAAAAAACATTTTGCAGAATGATACCAAAGTGAGATTTGAGACATCCAGTCCACTGCCAATACTAACTGATGAGAAGCTGTTCATGCTCTGGCCAGCTGTCCAGAATGTGAGACAAGGTGGGGGAAAACCATTTGTGGTGAGACAAATCTTGCCAGTGTTCGTAGCACCTGCACCCCAAGGAGGTAAGATATGACAGTGCTTCTCTGAAGAGACATACTTATTTACTTTCTCCAGCAGTTTGTTTTGCGTCTGTTTATAACGTTAGTCATAATTGTTTAAATTTTAGGCACATAATCATATATATCTCCAAAGTGTTGATAAATCATATAGATTTTTTTACTCTTAATTTTACAAAAGAATTTAAATTGTCACTTAGAAATCAATCTGTTCAGAAAATTACAATTGCCTCCTGCATTTAATTGATATTACTAAATTTTTAATTGAATAATGATAGACCAAAAAAAAAAAGACGATCATCAGACTGGTGTCGTGTTTCAAGTTGTAAAAAGCATAGTTTATGGATCTGTAAAGTACAGACAGACTTGTCATAAGAGCACTCATACCTTTCTCACACAGCTTTTATAGAAAAGTAAATTCAGTTAGAGAAAAAAGGGTGTTCCTGCCTGATGAAATAGTATGACATTGGAGAAATTTATTCAGTGTGCTTTATCGGATAGCATGCTGTCCTCACTCCCATTGGCCTGTAAAACATAAGCCTGTAGTGATCTAAAACTTCAGGAAACAATAGCTTCAGCTATAAAGAAATGTAGAGCAGATTTCAAACGATGCCTTCTTTTTTTGGTCAGTATTGATCCGCATTAGCATTGTCTGAATGTTAACTCTTTAATTCATTATCGACAGATCATGAATAAATTTATAGACATGCCAAAGCTGGACCACAACAATGTCCAAATCACAATTGTGTGTGTGCAGAGTTGCATCCAATCCAGTATTTTCAGCTGTATATTGTATAAAACTTGAGAGTCATCTTTTGTAGCATCAGTTTTTATTATATAGAGACACTTTTTTTTTTTTTACATAAAAACAGCTAGACAATGGACATTGACAACAGGAAAAGTTTGGGGAAGAGATTGACTTCAGTAGCTAAAATGAAGAATCGATAGTCCTGATTGTGAATACAAAATAAGTGCTGGAAATGAAACTCGAGTAGGGGTGATGAAAGTGACGAACTTGACCCTGACCAGCTTTCTATGTGTAGATCTACAAAAACAACCCAGTGTAGATCTAGACCCAGTACTAGATCAAATGGTAGATCTTAAAGAGGAAGGGGGCTTAGCCACAGCAGGAATGCAGCTAAAACTAGATATAGACCAATTATTGCTGCTGATGATAGTAATAGATGGATCAACCAAATCCACCTGATGGAGATTTACACAAAAAGGAATGTTTTAGTTGTTAAACAGATTGGAGGGAAAATATGAGGTATGTCTGGGGCAGCTCAGGCTAGGAGAAATGTCTAGGGGCAACTTGGACAGCAAAGAATTAAAGCCCTCATAGTACAGTGTGTTGATCATGGAGTGTCTAATAGGCTAGCCCACAAAATGCATTGTATGTCATTTGCATAAATCTTATATTTTGATTAATTTGCTAGTTCCATGTTGATTTTTAATGAGAGGAGTTATTTTAAGAACTTTTTGAGGAAGTTACAGAAACTAATTACATCTAGTTCATGATGTTATTTATGCAGTAATGTTGTCATCTTGCTGAGCTATGGACCTGGTGTTGGTTTGTGGTCACTCAACATTAATTCCCATTAAATCTATTTTCTCTTCCCACAGATTATGCAAGCAAAATAATTAAGAATTACTTTTAAGATTATCAATGACTGTCTGAATATATCATAAGAAAAATATCTAGATCCAGAATCTAGATCCAGATCTATATCTTTAATCATTCTCAGCTAATCTCTAACAAGTCTCTCTCTCATACTTATTATCAAAGCAGAATCCTGAGATATTTTATGGAAAATTAAAAAAACGACAACCAATTTTAGTTCAGAAATACGCATTTTATAAGTGGCTTCAGGAATATCTAGTCTCTGAAAGTGTTAAAATCCAGAGGCAAAAAAAATTGTTCAGACAGTTGTTCTTGTCCCTTGTTCTCATGTGATGAAAATACAAACAGAACAAGTAGATTGATTGTTACTTGTTTGAAATTGAGAAAAATATGTGAAATATGGCTAGCTAAAATGTGCTATAATGCAAAAAGGTGATTAGCAATATTTTATACGCGATTTAATGACTTTAGACTTAAATACATGTAGTATTATCATATGATATTGTTCCTATCCTTGATCATTCCCCTTTATATCAAAATCCTGTCAGTGGAGAGAATACATTTCACTGCTGTTCTGTCTTGAATGTAGCCTCTGCTTCAGAGATTGCCTTCATGTGGAACTTGCGCCGCCATATATTTGAGGCTGCAGGGTTGGAGCTGTCTCTCAACCTGCTGACCCCGCTCTCATTATTTGAGTCACCTCATATCATCTGTCATGTGAACAAGCAGTTGGTCAGTCAGCAAGGGGCCTACAAACTGACAATCACTCCAAAACAGGTATACCTTTTCCAATAGTTTGCTTTAGCCATTATGTAGTGTACACTTAAGTCATATTGACAAACAGCCAGTCACTGAACTGATAATCACTCCTGAACTTCAGTTTTTTCAAGTTATATTCATGGCCATTCCATGGAATAAAGATTCACCACATGAATGAATTATATTATTCAATGAATAAAAATCCGTGTATGGAAAAAGTTTGTAACATCTTTATTTTTCAAGTTGCTGACATGGGACCAACAACAAAACATTCGTCTTGAAATTGGGAATTCAAAGATGATAAAAAACCTTATGTGGCCTAGGTATGCAAATGCAACATTTTATCAGAAGAGGGCAGGAATCTTGTTGTGTTAGTTTAACCCATTCACTGCTCTCTTGATGTACAATGTACGTATGTCCAAATATGAAGGGGGGGTCCAATGCACTATTGACGTACAGTGTACGTCACCATAAGACACAGTTTTATGGTGACATATACTGTATGTCAAAAGTGCATCTGACCCCAATCATATTATGATGTTCTTGTACATCAACAGAGCAGTGAAGGGGTTTTAAACACGACAGAAATGAAATTGCATTGTAGTTCACTGGCGATTCTGCCCATTTTGTGAAATTTTCTTAGTACTAGGGGAGGAAATATGTGTAGCAGTGAAGGGGTTAATATTTGATATTTTATTAATATAACAGTCAACTCATAGGAAGTAAAAGCTAGGAATTGAGCCATTAAAAACAAAGCACGATACCTTCAACTGGCAGTTGCAAGATCTACACTCATTAAGATTCATCATAAAATCAAAGACAAACCCTTTCTTTCAGCAGAACTATATCTGTTGCTCTAGAACCCTTTATCGATGATCCATTCCCTCAACTGCGGTTAGCTCTGAGCAGTAAACTCACAAGACTGGAGTGGGATATGGGTAAAGTTTACTTGTATTTTTTATTTGCTGTAAATATATAGCCTTGACTCTTTCGGGATTCCAATTGTTCATGGAGGCTAGAGAAGGTTGCCCTGTGCAAGGCTGAGACCAATCGGGGCAAGACCACTCAAGGACCCCGGACCATTACTGATTAGACAAACGATGTGCCTTGAACAGTTGTATGGGCCGGCAGGGCAAACTGATCCCGAACCTCCCAATCACTGGATAGTAGAGATATTGTGATATTGGTCACTGGTGATTGCAATCAATATTGTGCCCTTCATCTAGAGACCTAGTGCCACACCTGCACCTACACGGCAGTTTCAGGGGGGATACTTAGTTGGTTCGGGCCCCGAGTATCAGTTTACAGTTCCTGTGACCGGCTGAGGGTCCACCGTCACCTTAATGGGTTTTTGTCATGGCTGAGCGCACACAGACTGGACATTTTAACCAAACACTGATATTTTCAAGATTTGTCTTAAATTTAAACAACTTTAACTCATCACTTAATTATTGCACAACAGAGGTTGACAAAAGCAGAGTATGTTCAGTATTTTCTCTCTAATCCAATATTAAATTCATGTTAAGCGTGTATTTACAAAGCAGCATCATTGTGCATACAAGAAATGTCATAAAAAACACAAGTTTTAATCTTCAAAAAAAGTACTGAAAGTTTTTCAAAGCAGACATAAATATAAGGAAAGTACACCCATAAAGAACATTTTCCCCTTTCATGATGTATATAAACTTCATTCAGTTGCAATATAAGAATTTTGAGTTATGAGCCCACCTATACATCCAGTCTCAACAAACTGGTGCACAGAAAGCAACAGAACTCCGTCAAACAATAAAAACAAAACGTTTCAACTATTTACTGTATAACTAAAATGTACTGTAGCCGGTAAATGATTTATTTTTCGATATCCACACTGTGTAAATCAGTAGCTTGCTTGTGAGTCCTCACTTTCACTCAGTTTCTTCCACCTGGTCAGTGACAACGCTATCATCTGTTGTACATCTTTTTTGCAGACAGCATTTGTGAGATTTAAATGTTATATAAATTAAATGAAGGCTATAGGTTATACATATAACCTGTACTACACATTAATGAAAATATACTAAGACTAGACCACATGACCCATCACAAGAGCTCACTTTCATAGATCTAACTGAAACAAACAAACGAACAAAATCTAGTATATCATTATTTTTCTTTTCTTGACTGGAGCCTCCTGTATAAAAATGCCTGGACCACCTTGTGTGAGGTATTTTTTCAAGATGCTCAGAAGACGATCTGTTGTACGTTCAATGCTTTGTGTTTGTTGTTCTAGTTAATCAATAGTTTTGTGAAGTTGTTCTCTGTCCTTAGCCAGATCCCTACAGTTTTATCCATGGCACACAATGATCCTCCAAAAAAGTGCATTTTTGGATAAACCTTTTTCTTAAAAGCTTTTCTTTAGAATCTGCATTATGTTGGTACTGAATTTTCAATTGCCTTGTGAGAATCGGGATCTATTGGTCTACTGTGCGATATGAATGAGTGAGTGGACAGTGGAATATAGTCCACTGAGCTAAATGTTGATTGTACAGTGTGGAAGGGATGCAGATGTAGACATTTTCACAAGATTCTACCTCTGCTTGAGCTCTTCTGTTCACCCATCAGTGTTTTTGCCACCTTTCCATAAAGGGGTAGTGCAACGTCATGGACAACCTACGCAATTTGTTGTAAAATAATAAACTTCTAGTAGCCAAAAACATGTTAGTGGTGTTATTTTTGTGAAAACATTACCGTTAATGTGTTTATTTTGCAAAATAACACGGCTTGCGGTTCTGCATTTTCTTTCACCAGCTCTCTACGCCATTAACGTGTGACGTCATATGATTCCCCACATCTCTGTACTACGAGGCTGCGCATCTCGCGGCGGACTAGTAAAGGCAAGCCCTATCAATTTCGGAGTGATACAGTACAAGCCCACATCAGGCCACCTTACTGACCAATGTCTCCTTTGAATCCCTCCCTAACTCCACCCTTTCTTCACATATGATATTTGCAATGAGCCAATGGTAGGAGAAAGGGTTGCACTCATAAAGACGTCAATTTCATATTATGGGTGTCAATTTTATCACCCTTCGTCACTCAGACTATTTCCATTATAGATGTTTTCATAACCAAATATAACTGCTTGGACCAAACCACTTCACATAGGGGTGTATTTACGGTCTTGCTATAGAATCTCGGTGTAAAATGGAAGCTGTCATCCCACTAACCACATGGACTTCGATTGTTGTTATTAGATCAGACCGGCTGACGTTGATGGGATATAGTGACTACAAAGAAATATATAAAAGTGATCTAATGGTAGCATACAGTGAGAGCAAACGAAAGCTATCTGATATATAAACTAATAGATATTTAGGTAACTTTGGCCTTCATTCATAGCAATTATAGCTCACTTCTGCTCTCAATAGCTTGGTCACTGTTCAGTGCCTAACTTGTTGAGTGGGTCAAGTGGTCAGCGGAGTCTACGTTATTATTCAATATGGTATAAACAAAGAGACTACATCTATTTGATATTCTTCTCTTGATCGTCGTTTCTTTTAATTGTGGTTTCGGAGCACTTGAGAGGACTTGAGTGGGCCATGTGGCCCTTGATTTCTGTTCTTCTCTGCTGTTCAAGAGGAATTCATCTTTGGGCATGGAATTTTTCACTGTTCTATTAGGTAGAGTTTCCTTTACCTTTTGAAGGAGTGTCTATTGAGTTACGCATACTTATTATGGCGATAATTTCAAACTGGAGCGATAAACCCCAAGTTCAAGTGATAGGTGAGAAATATCACAGAGCAATGAGGAGTCCCTAAAAACGCCTGACTATCTTGCGACTGACAGTTAATTCTCAGCCACACAATACACCATTGTTTACATACTGTTTACATCCGGAAATAGATGACGTCACGCCCGGTTTACGGTCAGTTACGGAAAACCGAGCAGTCCGAACGATCCAGTCTCTTTAATTGTTAAAATCTCAAATTTAAGAAGCCGTCGGCTTCTAATTTGTATGTCAGTGGGTTTACAATAACTAACATTTCATCTGAGACAAAAACAAAAAGAAACTTGAC
>JBCEWB010165511.1:0-10344 GCA_039654565.1 Peronia peronii | reverse complement strand
TATCTATCTATCTATCTATCTATCTATCTATCTATCTATCTATCTATCTATCTATCTATCTATCTATCTATGTGTCCTTCTATTTCTCTATCTCTTCTCTTCTCCTGCTCTTGACCTCTCTGTGAGGCTCAATGCCTCAAGCTTTCATTCACAATGGCATCTCTTAATTCCATACATCAATCTCCCTGAATCTGTTGATTCTCCTATCCTGTCAGACCACTGGTAAAAATATCACGTTGGCAAATACCTAATCACCTTTCATTCATTCGGACTTGATAAATAAGAAAAGCAAGAATGGAAATACAAGCAGAAAGAGCGTATCGCTCCTATCGACTTAGTAGAGACAAGTAATAAACATGACAAATAGCTGTGATTTTACTGGGAAAAAAATGAAATAAACAGCGGGGCTTACTTGTTACGGAATAAAAAAAGATTATACCATAATATAACAGCAACATAAGAATCAAGATGACAAGTAGTAAAGTAAACACACATTATAAAACAATTTGGCAAACATTACGCACTTTCAAAAGCTACTCTTCCTTCTATTTTAAAAGTCAATGGGGCATAAAACTTTGCAGTTCTGCGCTTACATAATATGTTCTATGCCGTTGTTTTCTTGAAGCTGCGTTCTTATATCTCTTACTTGATATATTTTATCTGTCTGTTTGTTTGTTTCACCTGAGGCGATAGATCTATATGCCCTCACAGCGTATGGCCTGCTGCTATCTAATGACAGCGATTGTCAATTGCGGCGGGGCACGCATAATAGCTCGCCTTTCAAATCTTTGATCATTTTTTAAATATATTTTTGATATAACTTCAACTCGGCAACTTTTCTACCACACTATGCATAGCTTAGCCGTGATCGTGCTGATGTGCCGTTAAAACCCAAACACAAATAAACTACTTTGTAGAACTAACATATTGTAGTAATCCATTCCCTCTCCGCCCTTTTAATTTGTGCACATAACCGGTGCTAAATAATGTATATTACGGTCTCCACTGCTACTGCTCTTTGTCTTGGCTCAGAGCTGGCGGCCAGCCTATGTATCGAGTCATTTCAGGAATGTTTCGGCCTCGGCTGCCAGAAGCGAGGGAAACGAAAGCGAGACGAAAATAAAACCACTGTGAGTGAGCCCTAAAGCTCTTGACAGACGGCAATCGTTTTTGATTCGCATACGTCTCGCTCACAGTTAATGAACTCCATGAACTCCTGGTACGATCCCCGTGGAAATGGAAGTGCCTCTTTCGTTCATTGTCAACCATCATCTCGTATACATTTATTTGGAGGGGGGGGGGGGGGTCTCGTTTACGTTGGTCTGGTTTACCTTTCCCAATATTTCAAAGTCTGAAGTATCAAATTCCAACACGACATTTCTGTTCGATTTTCTTTGAAAAAAAAAAATGCAGTATGTAGGCGATCTGAAGTGGAAACATATTACTTCAAGCTGCAGAACTGGAGTCTAATATTTGAAATCAAGCATTAACGGCGGCTCTACATAAAAGAAAAGCACTGCGAGGCAAAATTGAAGACAATGGATCCATTCTGAAACTTCATATGGCCAGAGCTGAAATCAGATTGCATACACAACTGTAAAAATGTGATCTCTTCGAATAAAATGCCTCGGAAATTGCTCACGTTTTCCTCTCACACTGTTTTTTACTGTCATTGCAGTAATACATTGTAAGCAATGAACTATATAATCTAAATTGTTTAGAGTGTGGTGGTTCTGCAATGTAAACAAAGAAAGCCGTATAAAGTGACAACTCACAATGTTAAAGAAACATAACGTTCCTACCACCATGTAAGCACTGAGAGATTCAGAGATTAGGCCAATTTATATTAATAAACGAACGAAGAGAATTCCAACAATGGTAAGCAGAGTCTGAAACAAGGCCGGAACTTCATTAGAATATATCCTACATACATTTCTTTATTACCAAGACCTTCTTCTATAGAGTGATAATTATTGCTAAAAATATACTTCTTGATATTGTATTGATACATCTAAATAATACCGCTTCTTTCGAAACAGCTTCTCTTTCACCAGAGCACCACAATAAGCTTCTATAATTTAAGGGGAAGGGAGGGTGGAAGGGGGAGGCTGAGGCCGATGAGGGTGGCACCTAGACTGGCCAATTTCGGGGTCAAAATGTTGAGTTTCAGTTTTTGTATTTTCATAAAGAGTAATCATCTCTGTACCAGATTATTGGTCCAGAATGTTCCTTTGGCTAAAAACATTGTTTATTGCAGATTTTTCTTTTAGATGAGGGTAGTCAAAGTCCAGCAAAATTCCCTATCAAATTGGGCTAAAATAATTATGGTATTGCCAACTCTTTTGTTCTGTCCCTATTGATAATAGCAGCTACTGAATTTAACATGAGTTTTGTGAGGATTTGTATCATTAAAAAAATAAATCACTGATCTTTGGTTGGGGAGCTTATACATTCAGTTTCAGTGAAGTGAAAGAAAGAAATGTTTCTAAAGAGGATATTAACTTATCAAACAGTAATGTAGGCGCCAATGTCACATTAGAGACCCACAACAAACCCCGCAGGAGGCATTAGACACAGACAGCTTTATATTTCATGGCCAGTGGTTACCTTGATGTCCTCTCTACCAAACTGTGTCTTTGTATTGACGATTTTTCAATGTGTTTTCTATTCAATAGATTTCGTTTTTTGCGTTTTTCTCGAAACTTTTTTTTTTGCCCTTATTTTTCTATCTCCTTCAAAACTTTACAACATATTTTCATTATATTTCGTATACATACTTTCCTTGATGCAATATTGATAAAAAAAATGACAGAGCCTTTTTGTTCTTTCTCTTTTACTTTTGGACGGAAAAATAAAATTAATGAACAACAATACCAATTCTGTACATATTTGACGATGTGGCATTTTCAAATAGTCATTTAAAAAAAAAAAAAAAGGATCCAAAAGCTCAAATTCTCTGTTGTCAATTTTTAGATATTACATGTTAAAGTGACATGTTAAGTTTGGAAGGATTTGATTTGGTAGTAGCGGAGGAGATACATTTTGAAAAACAGGGCAAAATTCAAGATTTAAGACATTCATGACCGGTCCATGGCAAGCAAACACGCTAGCGAGTTTCCAACGACATATTCTGAATCAGACAAACATGCCACAGATGAAAACTAATAAAATAAAGTTTTTACGTGCTGCCCTCCCTTCGTCCCTCCCTCCTCCCTCCCCGCCCCCTCCTTTTTTTTAAAACGGTTATCTGATCTTTCCCCTTCAGATCGTTTGTATCCAGACATAGACCATTGAGAACGAACGCAAAACGTATTCCATCTAGTTTGCCTACCTCTCATGTCCCTCTTGTTCACATTTAAGACGTGCATGAATAGAAATTTAGTGCCGTATATTAAAACTCCCTATACTTTCAATAAAAAATATCCAACATTTTACACCCTTGCTCGCAACTGGACCTAGCCAGATTTGTTTATGTTGTGGAACACACTCAGCCGTGATCAATATTAATGTGGATCACTGTGTGCTTACCCCCATTAGTTTATAGAAATTATGTTTCAAAATTTAGGACGGCTTGTTAACAGGCAATTAAGGTAAAAAAAAAAACTTTAAAAAAAAAGAAAGAAAAAGAAAAGAAAAGAAAAAAAAAAAAGCAATGAAAAATAGAAAGCGGTATGTTAAAAATGGAATAAAGTGACGGTTCTGGCTTTATAGGCTGGCCGGAGAGATGGAGTAAAGATTGCTCTGGCCATCCGGAAATTCAGAAGAGCCGCATTCAAGCAATGCTTAGCTCGGCAACTTTCACATAATACGAATAAATAGTGTTCTACTATTTGAAGAGAAACATTTTCAAGACAAGACTCCGAACAAAAAAAAAAGTATCCTCCAAAAAAAAAAAGTATCTTCTAACTATTTGAACTGAGATTAACAAGTGTGCATAATTGAATACACTGGATCACCATAAACATCACAGCATCACCGTCAAAAGTACAAGCAAAACTAGGTTTGAACTCTGCTTACTCAAGAACGCGTCCTTTCACAAAAATGACACTGTAATTACTAAGAAAAAGAGTAATTTTTTATTTTATTTTTGCAAGCGATTATTTTTGCAAGAGTATTAAACAACAATAGTAGGGGAAGGAGTACGTGATTCAATAACGTATTCAGGTCTCTGAACGCTGTAGCGTATGAGAGCAGTTTCTGGTCCTATCGAGATTTAAGAAAATATTCCATTTTGACGAAGCAGGTCGGGCACAGGGTGGGCCCTGGAGAACTGCAGGCACAGCTGGTAGCGTGATCCCACAGATTAGCAGTGTCAAGTCTTTGACGTATTACGTGTTTAACTCGGGACAATCTCCTGCTTTTTTTTCTCTTTCCATTTTTAGCCTGTGTGAAAGCTCTTAAGTTGCCTATCTATCTGATGTAGACATTCGTATTCCATTTTCAGTGGGTTGGGTCCCAGGTGAAAAGGGGAAGAAGAATAGGCGGCTATCTCTATTTCACCAAAAATTCTCACACGCCCAGGAGGTTGAAAAATATTCCTGGCATGAAACAAGACCGATGAAGAGTGGAGAGAGAAATGGCAGATTTGTATTTTTGCTGGACACAGAAATCAATAAAGAAAAACTGTGCAAAAAATTATTGGCGGACATATTATAGTACCAAACCTCAGCGAACAAGAGGACAAATTGAAAGATATTGCCAATAAATTTCAAGTTGAGTCACATGCTACAAGTCACTGAATATGTAAGTTTTATGTTGCTTTTGTAACATCCCTTTGTAAATGTGTTTGCTGAGATAGGCCAAACATTTTTCTACTCGCATCGCAAAAGGAAGGTTATCACCATATCCTTTGTAGGCATGAGAGATGTCTCTCTGATGATGTAGTCTACTGGCAGATCTATTTATAGTTCCCTTATTTCTGTAACTTTGCAATCTTAGCTCTTCTTTACTCCCATCCACACGTCTCACTCCTTTCGTCCAGAATTCGTTAACAGATAAACTTTTTAAGTGTTTGTATTAATGGATATAATGGCCGAATGGTCGACCAAATAAAAGAATATTTGGGTCGTAATTGCACTTTTGTCACTTAGATTGCTAAGATATCCCTCTCTGAAGGAACTCCACAAGACCTGCTAAGCCAAGACGATGAGTAAATTTGTTGCTCTATCAAACACTTAGTTCGGGTAGTACATTTTCTTAGTGGTAAGTCTGAAGCCGAGACAGAACCAGGGAACAGGGCTTTTTACATAATGTCGCCAGTAAAAATAGATGGCTTAACCAGATTTCTAGAGATGAGTGGCGGAGAAGGAGATGAGTGTGGTTGAGACCTTGAGGAAATGAGTTATATCCCGACTCCATCGACACCCGCTCATTATCTTATTGGTTTCCAGTAGCACAAGACATCGAATAAAAGAATCTCAGATCGAAACTAATAGAATTACAAGGAATAATGGTGAATGGACTAGAGCATTAGATCTGCTCCGGTATATCAAAATGAGAAAAGAGCGGCGAATTTCAAAGTCCAGCCGAAATAGGTCCTGAAAGGGAATGTGCTTTGCTGGAGGCGGTGCTGAATCTATGCACAGTCATACAACTCCGCCAGTTCCATTTGAGTTACTCATCTTGTTGACACCTCCGCTCTTTTGTTTGTCTGGCAAATTCTAACACCAGGATTCTTATGTCTTCCTGATCTGCTCAAGATAATGCAATTCCAATCTATCTAAACTGAAAGCTCCATTTGTTGTCTAATGGATGAACGATTTCTTTTTTGGTTGCCACTCTAACGATGCTGTCACCTGTCTGTCAGCTAAACAAAACGCACCCATCTATCACAGCATATTTCAGTCTGATATTTTTAGTTCTTCTGTCGAAATCTTATCATCCATACACATTATATAAAATTGCTTATTTGTGATGGTATCAGCATGCATTAGCTCTACCCAGGAACTAAGGGATCTTTTCCCATGAGAGAAACAAAGACAGCCATTATGGAAGAACTTCCACACCACAGAATCAGATGTTCAAAATAATCCCATGTAAAACGCATTCTTTTTTATTTATAAAACTGTTGCAAACTGACTTGATAAAATGTTAAGTCTATGAAATCATTTCTGTGCTACATCCCAATATGCCTACAAATGCCCGACCGTCTTGCTGTTCAGAGTTGTCAGAATTTGATAGTTATTTAGATTTTCTTGTCTGTGCACATGAGGCAAATATTATTGTATTCTTTGCTTCAATTCCCGCATCAGCCTCGACCATATCTTTGAACTCTACCTTTAGTTGATTCAAGTGGCTGTCGTTAGCCATTTTATTATCTCAGCCTCCCCCACCTTCACCGCCGCACACTCCCCACCAGGAAAGATCTTTGCGGTTTTAATAATTATGGTGCGCAAAGTTTATTTAAAGTGAACCGTGATATTTGATCTAATGGGAGTAAGCTCGTGGAAAACAAGAAATATAATACTGAATTATAATAAAAACTATAAACATATATTATTATGCATCATCTGATGCTTCAGTTTTAGAAGATTGTGGATTATACTTGTTGGAAGAGCAGTATTCACTTTGATCCAAACAGCCATCCTGAGGTCAACAATTTCGTCTCCCCACCGTGAAGATGTCAACTCATTCCGGGCTTTCACCCAACTCCGTTACCACACTATTTCAACATCCAACTCCATTGATTTCATGGTCATGAGATATTTTTGAATTGAGGCGAAGTTAGTACAAGTCATAGACATAACACTATATTCTTATGTCTGTGGTACAAAGCCTCCCAGGCTTTTTGTTGGCTGGCTGCCCTAGCCCTTGATCACTCTAGCCTGGACTCAGTCTTGTTGCAACCAAGTAATGAAATCGTCAAATTTCTAAATACGTATGAGAATAACAATTTTTGTTAACTCATTGTGTGGTCAATCATCTGTCCTAGACTGCTTTTTTAGAATCTATAATGGTAAATTTTTTGTTTAGAATATACAGTCCTTGACTCAGCAAGAGCTTACAAAACATGCTCTTTGAACTGCTGTTTCTCATAATTTTTTTTTGTTGTTCCCAAATTTATTAACACGGTTAAGCAAATATTGTGGCCTCTTGTATTGATTTCGGGATCCAGTTAAAAACTGGCCGTGAGATTAGAGCCCATATGCACGAATTAATGTAAAAATTCTAAACTTCCGCAGCTGGTGGTTTCACTGATGGTGATCACTGGTAAGTAGATCTTCCGACATCCTCTGCATGACATGTACTTTCCTCAAGCTGATGGTCAGCCTGTAATCCAAACAAATTCCAGGGTTTAAGTTGTTCATAGGTTTTTGGAGATATATTCTGTGAATGGCTTATCTATGCCAAATATCGCCTGCAAAGGACCATTGCTGAATAACTGCGATATTCACCGTCCAACAAACAGGAAGGTTTCGTGATTGATATGTGTTGAAATAGACGTTTTTAGCTATAACCTGTGTGTAACATGAAGCATGCTCTAAAACGTGACTGCAAAAAGAATAATATACCTTAAAGGTAAACTATGACAATCTCCACACTGCTACGGTCAGAAACAATTCAACCCGCGCTATTGCTCATACTTCACTGCCATATTATTTTTAGAAGGACTTGTGTTCTGAAATTTCGCACAAGATCGTTCAAAACATAGCATAGTACAGCATAGCATGGCAAAGCACAGCATAGCATAGCATAGCATAGCATAACGTAGTATAGCAAAGGAGTTTAAAAAGGGGCCGAATGAGCCGCTGTAGAGCACCAGTAGCCAAACGTGATAATCAAAACTTGCTGGTTAGGATTTTATAGACGGAAAAGTTGGAGAACATTATCATTTTCACTGCATGATGGTTGAATCTCTTATTGAGGGATATGAAACATTTAAAGCTGCAAGTTGTCACTTCATCAGTATTACTTTGTAGATATGGATGGATCTTAATACTAAAAACAAATGTTTTTTATTTACATTTCAGAAGACACTTTGGTCAGAAACCTTGAGTTTAAATGAATTGAAGTTACCCATCACTATCGCCCTTAACTTGATCTCTGGCAATTGATTTTTTTTCCCGAGCAATGATTCAATCACTCTCAAGGTTGATAGCGGTGATACATTATGTCCACCTCAATTACAGAGCTGTCGGTGGCAGTGAAAGCTACTGAGACTTTAGCAAATGTTCACCAAAACAACATCTCATTTAATACAACACTGCATTCAGTGTGTCATGTGCTTTTCTTCACACAGCCACATGTCACATCATAAGAACTGTTTTGTCACAGACTGTTCTTCACTGAAGCCACAGTGAAAATTATGCCCTTAACTCTCCGGCCCAGCTTAGCCAACAATGCCGTTGTTTAATGAACAAGTAGTGGTTTCGTTTAGGACTAAGGTCAAGACGGAGGTCACTGCCTCGGGCTTGAGAAGGTAATTAGGGAGGGAATGACAAGGGTTTTAGTCTTTTAATGAGGCTTTGTTAAGATAATTGAGATCACGAGCTAATAGCTGCAGGGCAAAAATATTGACCAGCTCATTGTTTTCACAATAGGAAGAAAACCCTGAACATCTGCTAGTTCTTATAGTACACATTATCATAAAAATCAGATGACTGTCTCCACGACACAGTGCAAAATGTGTAGAAGATACGTCAGCTATGAATTCTTTTCTTTTCTTCTCTTATTTTTCTTCTCTGTGTTTTCTTTTTCTTCCTCTTCTTTTTCCTTTTCTTCTTCTTTGCAATACCTTAGCATATCCTAGAACAGCAAAATACTGCACAGCAGAGCAGCATAGCATACCATAGCACAGCACAGCATAGCATGGCATGGCATAGCATGCATACTGCCCTGTACCGCGCCTTACCGGACCTGATCATAATATCGTCGTCTCGTACGTGACGTACCATGACTACCATCTTTACCATATCATACTAAACCATTTCCATAGCCCTACTCCATACTATATCATAACCTCTATTCAGTACGATTTCCACATATATACAGCATAGCCACCATAAACCCCAAACAAAACAATACAAAAACAAAAATAACGAGGAAAAATGACTGTGGTCAAGTCAGCCAATGCTTTGTCAGTTGGAATGGATTGAAATGTACTCCTGTCCACCTAAATGAGACATCACACTATTCAATACCAATACCAATACCATCACACTGAACGTTTTCTTCAAGAGATCAGTGGAGTGCGGGGATCGCGGTGTATATGAAAGTAAAGAAACACCAAAAAGGAAAATATTCTTGAAACAAACAGCAATGACATGACAACATATATATTTCACTCTATTGTTTTGCTGTTTTTTTTTTTTACCCGGAATACATATAATACAGTTCTCTTTCACTAACCTTGTAGCTTTTAAAAACAAATTCAGACGACTAAAGTTAGTTGACCTATTCTGGTATTCACAAGACGGCTGATCTGAGAACAATCAGTATGCTTGTAACTAACCAGGATTTGCATAATGTAATTTCAATCGACTAACACTCTTTTACCAAGGGTTATATTTTTCGTACAAACTATTGTGACCAAGTGGTCATGATCAACCGACTTGTCTAGTGCGGCAAAATTTTCCTTTTCGAATAAACAAGATGCATCCCCTGATTCCATAAGGAACATTGCGTTGGATTTAGTAGATTCTAAATCTGGATTTTAGATTCCAGAAGGGAAAAGTTCCACACCATGCCAAGTGGCTTCAGAAGGGTTATGAATAAGGTTATATTTAGGATTAAGATTATGGTTATTGTCAAGACCAAGGGTAGAGTTAAGGTAAGCTAAAATACCCTAGAACATTTAGCTACAATAGTGAGACCATTTTACAATAGTAAGATCATAGCAATAGACCATTCGGACCATATTGACCATCCGGTAGTAATAATATTTGATCTATATTTTCATTATCTCTGACAAATTAACCCATTTGTCTCTTCTGTATTCGTTCTCCTCCAAGGCAAGGTTCCTCTGGAAGCAAGACTTCTTGCTACAAATCGAACTCTTACGTATTACATCTGTTATTGATGATGTATTATAGATCTCTGTCCGAAAGAAATAATCTTTTAAGACCACTAAACCGATACTCGTCTTTCTTATGCCAGAGCGTGTCTACAAAATGTTAAATTTGCTACACGAGAACCCACTGGAGGCTCACTGAACCTGTAACTCTTTGCCACAGATTACATCTGTGTCAGAGTTCGTTAACCAGCCTTAAGGTGTAGTTTATCGTAAACTGCTATACTAAAACCAGTGTTGCTAGCTAAAACCTGTTGTGAAAATACAATTACATCCTTTATTCCGCACTGAAGACCACATGATTTTGGCTACATTATTTTGAGTGATATGTATAT
>JBCEWB010165489.1:0-10344 GCA_039654565.1 Peronia peronii | reverse complement strand
GGATGGATGGATAGATGGATGGATGGATGGATGGATGGATGGATGAATGGATAGATGGATGGATGGATGGATGGATGATGGATGGATGGATGGATGGATCGATGGATCAATGGATGGATGGATGGATCGATGAAGAGCTGGGTGGATGAATTACATGCTTGGCGGCTAGTTGGTTGGATGATAAAATGAATGAAGAAATGAAGCTTGGAAGAAAGGAATGAGCAGGGACAAAAGATATGAAGACCGACTGACAGACAAAGAGAGAGGAAGAGCTGATGAAGGTTGAGATGAATATATACCTGTACGTATATATGCAGTTATGACCGTCGGAAGATGCCCGTTGACGGGTACGATTGAGAGAGGCAAGATGACAATAACACACAAACTGAAATGGATTCCAATGACAAACTGACCCTTCCGTAATAAACATAGCTGGCGCCTGCTAACGTGCATATATTAGTCAGGTCAGCCTGTGAAGTTGGGAGCAATACTCGATCATCTTGACAATATGAGACTTACCTCAGTTATTTTTACTGTATCTTAAGTGTTTTAGTTAGATGTTTCTTGACTTTCATGATGTACGTGTAGATGGCAAGGGAAGCTTCCACAAATTCAAATTATGCGGCTTTTGTGTTTTCAGTCCTGATAGACGTATCTCTGTATACATAATTTGGGGCCAGGGTTCTCTGGCATGGAAAATGTACCGACCCTAGACCTCCTATTTATTTTTGTTGTTGTTGTTTTTTCATCCGAGAGCACAAACGTCCACCTTTGTTTGCCCGTAGTCCACCAAGCCGTTGAGCGGTTGATCATATTATGTATTCGATTCTATTTGCACCAAGGTCAAACGCGTACCAGTACATCAAGAGATATACGCCTTACTGCATGACAATATAATAGTTTTTGAATCCTGAGGTTAGGATTACTTCAGCTTGAAATGGGAGCCTAGTTTTCTGGACATTATGCGGGGACAGCGGCGTCTCCTGCTTACTCTTATGAGTCGTTTTAACTTCTTAGTGTTCTCTAACGTGTATCAGGTAGACACGGATCTCCGCAATCGGATCTCTGATCACCACCACTACAAAAGCTTTTGAAACCCCGCTCAAGCCATCAGTGAAAGTACTCTACAGTGCCGTTTGAAAATAAAACACAGCATCTAGCACTTTCAATGTACGTAGATACTGTGTTTTATATTCAAACGGCAATACAGGAGTTTGGATTTTAGTACGTCCTACATGTAGTTTCCACCTTTGTTCATTTACCTGTGGCTTTTTGTCCTCTTCTCAGCTCGAAAATGCCTGACCAGATACTGACATTTTCAGAAGGTTGACATTTTCTAACATTTGATTTGATTAGAAGGACTGGTTTTCCCACAGTGCCTCTGTGAACTGAGGGATCGATGGTTTTCTGATTGGAAGACCTGAGTTTGTCGAGCAGTGATACAGGAAAAAGGATTAAATCTTACACGGAGTATGAATTATAGTCGCCTTTGTATCGTATTTTTTGAAAAAGCATTGTGTTAGCAGCAGAAAGCATTATAGTTCAAGACGTGTAAACAGAGAGAGAGAGAGAGAGAGAGAGAGAGAGAGAGGGGGGGGGGCACAGAATGTGTTTTGCACGAAAATATTTATATTAAGAAACGTCTGCATTCACCTTAACCGCCTGTCATTTCTCTTTCTATAAAATTCATTTGATTCATTTTAAATATTTGGCGACTGTTCTGTGAGTATGGCATGCTTCAGTTAAGTACATTGTACTTTGTGATATCTTGGTAACTAAAAAACTCTAACTAGCCTGAACATGACTAGTAATATCTACGTATTGTATTGAATTGTATTACATGTATTTCCATTGGAACAAGTACGTTTTGATCAGATATTCAGGTGTTGTGAATAGCTTGTAAGTGCATTGTAGTATAACTAAGACCTATTATTATTTTAAGAAAAGAGAAAATTTATTTCTTCATTCATGTATGTATGTATTATTATTTTGTTTTCCTTTAAAAAAAAAAAAGGTTTCGTGCATCTTCACAGCATTTAATTGTGAACAGACGGAGCGATGTGAATTTACTTCATGTTACTCTTCCCTAATATGTTTGCTATATTTATGAAATATGCCTTATGCAATAGCTGTAAAAAATGACCAGCTGAATACCTACAGAGGAAAAAAATTGGCAAACGTTCACCAAAAGCATCGACAATATTGTGATGATGTTGCCAAAGAGAACGGCATGCCGGCATCGCAGTCATCGTTACTGAGGACATCTTTTATTATCGTTGCGACGGCACCAGCTTTGGTGCTTTGTCAACATACTGATCGCAGCATCGTGTTGTCGTTACCTGAGACAAGGACATTGTAACCATCGACTCCAAAGACAACGAGATTCTACAGCCCTATCGTTATGTTGTTACCAAAAACAACAATACAAAGATGTAAACATGGACAGCTTATTATGAAACGGTCAGCCAGGCATTCATCCATCCATTCATCCATCCATTCATCCATCCATCCATCCATCCATCCATCCATCCATCCATCCATCCATCTATCCATCCATCCATCCAATCATCCATTCATCCATCCAACATGAATAACGTACACCACAAGATTGATAAATGAAATTTTTATGCCGTCATTGAATCTATTTTGCATATCCAAAATATTGATTCTTCCACATGTAAACCAACAACAACAAGATATTAACTGCAGGATCAGTGAGCAGGCTGAAATCAGCCAAGAACAAAGGGAACTTTTATGACGTCTTTCGTATCGCTTTACATGTCCAGAATATTGATTTAACCTTTTTTTTTTCTTTCTTTCTTTACTTCTTTATTGTTGAAGTTGTTATTTTGCTCATTCTGTCATTATTGGTGCTGTTGTTATTGTTATTGTTGTTGTTGTTGTTGTTGTTGATGATGTTTTGCTCATTCTGTCATTATTGGTGCTATTGTTGTTGTTGTTGTTGTTTTAGAGTATTCAAGGTTTTTGTTGTTGTTGTTGTTTATCTGTTCTGAAAGGGTGAACATCTCAGTTGCTTTTTTCCCCCCTTCTCCTTCATCTTCCGGGTAAATTTCAAATAGCATACAGGATTATTACATCAATATCTTTATTGTCGGACAGCTAAACGAGAGATCTTCATCTACAGAAACGTCAGTATTGAATATTTCTGTGTCTGACTGTTATTTGTTTTTTTTTGCTTTTCTCTTTGTTGTTGTTATCTTCCTGTTTCGTGTATTTCCATTAGTGAAATTGTGTGGCGATCCTTGAAATGAATGGAAAGTGGCTGCACATTCACTTTGCTGGGAAATGAAATCGAACGAAGCAGTTCATGAATATTTCATTCCTCTCCATGGCTGGTCTGATAGCTTTCGTTTTGACAGTAGGTGCGACATGGGATTTCCTTGTCATATATGATCAGGGCTCCAAACTGCCTGCTAATTCATTTATACACATCTATGAGCTGTGCCATGCTCTGAATGCATCTAACCTATAATGTGTACGAGTATGTAGGAATAACATTTAGAGAGAAAGAATTATTATGTGAACCTATAAATAACATGTGAATGATGTACTTTTACTCTTTTTGTGGTTGGCAAATATAATAATATAATTGATTGCAGTATGGAAGCGTTTTGATGTGTGTTTATTTTTGTGATAGAGTCATTCCTTGTGAATCTAAGAGTGTATGTATGTGTGCGTATATGTTTATTTGTATGTGTGTGTCTCCATGTGTGCGGTGAGTGTAATAGAGATTTTTTTTTTTTCCGTGTTTGAGAAGATCGTTTGAAATTGTTTCGTGAAACATTAGATATTCATTGCCCATACCATATCTTCCCCAATTATAGTAATAAAGTTAATTGCTAATGAATCTTAAGTAAGGAACGTGATTCACAGGAGCAATAGTACTGATGTGCCACTAAATTCCTACACAAACAAACACAAACAATCACAGGGGCAACGAAAAAACAAGATGTAAAGTAGAGAAATTCGTGTTTAGTTTTCCAAGTGTAATATCGAATATATTCAACATACATTAGTATAAGCAAAGTTCTGCAAAATTTTTAAGGCAGTTTGTTTTGCTATGGGGCAGAATCAGTGAATGTTGCAAGAAAGAGGAGCCGCAACACAAATTGATTATCATCATTTTCACTGCTTTGTAATTTCCCACGTTCTTTGGACATACAGCATACATTTTCAGCGGCATTTCTGTTTTAACTTTCTCTCTCAGGTTATCATTTTGTCTCATTGTCTACATGTTCTATATATAATATTCAGCTGTACAACTAAAACAAGACTGCCGAGATCTCACTCATAGTACATGCACTTCTATGACTACAAGTCCCACCGTGTTTGCTTTATATGAACCGCTTCATCCCTTAGTTCCCAGTGTTTGTGGCTGTAATTGAGTCCTGTTGACTTCAAAACAAACATGCTTTGCTCTAATTACGTGTTGGGATTTATCCTTCTTCACTTGTCTGTCGAGTGGCCATCGGTGTTCTCTACTTGCCTTGTACATGCCCTACTTAACGTTGAGCATCCGGCGGCGATGTCAGACAAAGATATCACTGCTAAAGGAGCTGTGTCGCAAAGCCTCCAGTATTTATTTAAATAGATTTGAGTCTGTTCTTGTCCTCTTTAGTAGTAAAAGGACTCCAAGAAGTGGAATCATTAACTGCATCATTAACCTCCGTTCTATCTCGCTTGTCTCGTAAGCAAATGTCTCTAGTTTGGGTCAAGGTCCTGCTGGTACTTTTACTGGTATTGTAAGTCCATAAGTCTTTCTTTGTCTTTTTTCTTTGTCCTCCTTTTTTTTTGTCCTTTAAATTTAATGCAGTCATGGTGAAAGAACTAGATGTGCAAACCTCACTGTATTAGTGTGAGAGACGACGCACGCATGAGCATGGATGACAAGACACGGCAGTATAATCCTCCCGAAGACTGGCTTTTTAAATAATCTAATAATTTTGCCAAAATTGTCTGAGTATTTTGTAATTGTACTATTTGTTTTTCTTTATTCATGATGATAATTTTGTCTGTTCACTCTCGATTCTCCATTTATTTCTCTCCCTCTGTCTCTCTGTCTGTTTGTATCTCTCTGTTGTTCTCTTTGTCCGTCTCTTCCTCTCTCTCATCCTCACACACTGGTGGACACTTGCAGGCAGTTCTAACTCGTATCTGTCAAACTGGTTGCTACCAGATACACAGATCTTGCCCTAACATTGTTAAGGTTGAGCACAAGACCAATGAACGAAGTACCGCCGATGTTATGAGGTGTCCTGCTCGTGTTGATGACACTGACAGTGACAGGTCTTCATCATCGCCGCCTCTCTGTTGTTGGCGATGTCATCTGTGCCATATTACTGACCCCCCTCCCAACCATCTGCTAGATCAAGCTGCTAACCGAAAACGTGTGCTCCCAGACCACTAAGATAATGCCGTGACATCATAATTAATTCCACTCATGTTACAAAAAATAGAGCCTCTTATTTCTTTGCCAGCCACGGGTCAGTTATTGTGGGTCACACACAGGGAATTGTGGGAAATCAGACTAAAGCTCTACAGACATGTTTTCTTGTTTTTCAGGTGTCTGTGAGAAGCATGATAAACAGTGTTACTGAATGATGCAAAGAAAGCAACAGAAATGTCCTATTATATCTAATGGTTTCCAGCAATGATTAGTACAAATTTTATTGTAATCAAAGGTGACAATGTACCGATTATATAATGGGGTGGGTAGTTCATCCTGTTTTGTTCTTGTCAGTGTCATCGGGGTGATTGGGGCGATAAAGAACGGCTATGGATTCCAGACATGGAATAGCCGAGGCGGCCACTTTTGTTGGCAGCGCGAAGCCGGTCTCAATAGCCTCGCTTGATAGCCGTACTTTGATCTGGAACCTTTTAAACATTGTCTTTGTTTTTCATTAATTTATACTAATTTCGTTCGTGATCTACGGTGACTGTTACCCTTGAGAATCAGGAACACAATGGAAAGACGTATGAAAAAACAATTGGGCATTCATGTATAGACATAGATGGTGTGGATGGAGAGGGAGGAGTGGGTGGGGAATAGAGACTAATGTTGATGGGTGAGAGAAAAGGAAGAAAGGAGGAGAAGCGAGTTGAGAGCGTGGGGCTTCTTCAACAAGTGTGCACGGAAATTTGACAAATAAGATAAATCACATAGAATGTTTAGGAGTAATAAAGATTATGCATATATTTGAACGAGTGGGTTTTGAATGATGATGGTGTGGTGTTTATCCTAGAGAGGGTGAAGATCAGGATAATAGATAACGACTGTCATCAATTTGAGCGTGTGTGTCATGACGTCAATAAACGAATTATACGATCCATCAACTTGCTCTCACCCTTGGCTATCAACGGAAGTCAATATGACCACAGCAAAGCAAAATAAACACTGCTGTGAAGTTATCAGCAAAAGATTGGTTCATAGTAATATGGGTCGTATACGTTGTGAAACCTGCTTTTTTTTAATGACTCAACAATACTCTGGCTTCTTGATAGAGATGTCAGACGTCTAGCCTTCCCGGATAACGGCGAATATATTTTGAAGACCCCATGTGTCAGTTTTAACCTTTGGCAGTTAAAAATGGGATGAAGAGTAGGTGGAGACGCCGCTGTTCGGGCAAAATTTTCAAATTCCAAATTTCTACCCACAAAAATTCTTCTCGTCAAACTGGGCATGCACTTAAAACCGAGATAATTCTTCTTTCTTAGGATTGAAAGGCTGCGTGCTTAATAGTTATGGGAAGAAAAGGTGGTGTACAAACTGTGTATTTGATTACAAATGGACTCCAAACGAGCAGATTAAATAAGTTTCCACAGAACGGACAAAAGCTAGGTCAGCACGATGTTCTGTTCTTGTGGAGATGATGAAAGAGAAAAGGGATTTGTGTGGTATTTTCATTGAAGATAACAAAATGGTTAAATCAAGCAAACTGATTTGTTGGTTCCGTTCTCTTGCGCCTTTCAGATTTGTTGGAACTTGGCGAAACTTACTGTCCATGCAGCGTCATTGTCGTCCTAAATCACTTTGGGCAATCGTCATTGTTTGTTCACATTGACATTCCAATTTTCATTAACTTCTCTTTTCGCCTTTCAGCCACCCCGTGCGAACAGCTGTCTCGACGCACATTCCAATATTCCTTTCCAGCTTTCCTTTATTTTGTCATTAGATGCTCGAAGTTTTCGTTTCTCTCATTTTCTCTCGTAACTTGAGCCCACAGGCCTACCCCTCACACAGCTCCACTCCCTCCATCCCATTATCTCTTTCTCTTTCTTTGCACTGTTCAGTGCCTGTAACGTTGCGTAGTGTCCCTGATTAGACAAGCGTGCACGTTACATGTTTTACCTGTAGTCAGTAGTGTAGGAAGTCTAATGTACGGAGGCATTGACCGATAGGAGAAGTATCTGAGCAAAGGTCTGACCAGCTGATCAGAGAGGAGGCGCGTGCTTGATATCTGACACGGCACGGATGTATCGGTCACTCACTGGCATGGACGTTGGGCAGATGAATGGGCGGACAAGCTGTCCGGATAGATCAGGCTGGTGGAAGAATAAAACATCCACATTTGCCTGCCAGTGCTTTGCTGTGGTTTCAGTTCGCCCCAGCTTGTCATCGTCGTAATTATTGTTTGCTGATATTCATTAATTTTATATTGTGTTGTCCGTCTGTTGTACCGGTATATTTCTTGGTTATATAATACAGATCCAGTTTTCAGTTCTGTCATAGAAGTGTATCGGCTTTAACTGTTTACCCAATTTGATGAAAAGAAAACTGGACAGAAATTCCTGGAGTTAAGTCCATGAATGTGTATATGTCGATCTAGATTCATTTAAGCCTATGTTGGTAGAAATTTGGAATTTGGGACATCTTGACCGGACAGCGGCATCTCCGTTTACTCATCATCCGATTTTTAACTGCCAAGAATTCTTTTACTTGCATAAGTACACGTGGAACCTGCGAAATATATTTGTCCTTGTCCGAAAAAGCTAGACGTCGGGCTTCCCTCCCAAGAAACTAGGGAATCGTCGAGTCACTAAAAAAAATGCAGGTTCTAATATTCGAATCCCTTTCATCCCCCGACAGTAGAATCCGACACTCGAACCCGCGACCTGAGTTTCCCGCCGAACAGCAGTCGCTAGCCGTACGGCCACGCACGGTGATTCGCAAAGAGACAAATTAACGTTACATTCTAACACGCTCATCAGCCATCTGAAACGACGGCTGTCTCCAAAGACAAGTTACAGTATATTTACGCTTTTCAACCTTCTGCGGGTGTTTTTGTAAAGTTTGTTTTTCATTAAGCCTTCTAGTCCCAAGAAAGTAGGATTGTCTGGGGCTTTAAGTGGCTCTCTGTTTCTTGGTGAGAATTTTTAAGGGGAGAAATTTGGAATTTGGACATTTTGGCCGGAAAACAGCACTCCGCCTACTTTTCATCGATTTTTGACTGTCGATGGTTTTTTGAGGTGTGTAGCGTACACACGAGACTTCCGAAATATGTTAGCTCTTATTCAAGAAGACTAGACGTCGGGCTTCCCTTTTCAGGAAGCCAGGAGGCTCTTCGAATTGAAACAGACAGATGAATTTGAAAAAAGACACTATCGATATGACTAAACGATTGCATTCTGAGGCTTCGGCCACTGTAGGCTGTGAGTTTAGTTTTTCACATCTGAGCAACACTAGTCTCTGAAATAACAGTTGTCAGGCAGGGGACATTTCACAGTATTCAGCTTGTGTCTAGGTCGCCCGCAGAATCCAACTTTCAAATTTGCCGTCCTCTTTGCCCATTTTGTACTTGTCTCTGTCCATGTGATTGGCCTGGTAATCATAAGTAATTATACTTTTCGGTTTACCGGTTAATCTGCTGGACTTCCCAGTGACAAAATATTCTGTCATATGTTCCAGCCCAACTGTTACCAGTTGTGAACAATTCCAGCTCGAATGTCCTATTGCATACCTTGCGCACATGAGGTTTAAGAAAAAGCGGGGAATAAAAAGAGACTCCACACGGACAAGATCATGCCAATACCTGTATTAAGTTAAGTGGACAAGTTGCCTATCAAAACCAGCCTTGCTGGAGAATTACAGGTAGATGCGCTGAAAACCGTCCTGAGAATATGATCCAGACGAGGATGGGAGGAGTTTATTTCTGTCTCTCTACACCAGTGGTTTTCCTCTTATCGAAGAAAGGGATGAACACAATAGGGTTTGATTAAAATTCTGCAGGAGCAGGGTGCAGACAGTGTTAGTTAGACCGAGAGAGAGGTAAGGACAAAGGAGAGGTGAAGGAGATGGGAGGGTGAGAAAGACAGAGAAGATGAGAGAGAGAGAGATAAGAGAGAGAGAGAATGAGAGATGGTGTGAGACGTACGCGAGAGGGGAGAGAAAGATAAGGGAGTGAGGGAATGTTGGAGAGAGAAATGAGGGATCAGAAGAGAGAGACAGGGTGTGAAGCAAAGATGAGAGAGTAGTAGAGAATCAGAGAGACATTTTCCACTTGTTGAGTAGGGGTCCCTTTGTAACATGTGAAATGATATCTATTCTGTGGTATTATAGAGAGTTTAGAAGTGTCGAATACGCTGTTTGTGTGTCTGTCCAACACTTCATACTGCATCTATTTTTTTATGTCACGTTTTTCGTTAAAATTGAACAACCGAACAGTTGTTATTGGATTATCCCCTCCCTCCACAGACAAACACACAGCTACCTCCCCTCGGGCCTCATCTCCCTTCCAAATTCCCATCTCTGTCACAAGCTGCTTTTTCTTGCCACCGTTCTTCCTCTGTGTCCTTATACTCTAGTGAAACTTGATTTCCCTGGCCTTTCCCCCGTATGGAAAGATGAGAACCCGTGTAGCTACCTGTCCGAGGCTTTTCCCGCCTCTACCTTGACCAGGCCGGCGCTTATCATGCGCAGCCATCTCTCCTCCAGCGCAGGTGTTTATCTGTGAGGAGTGCATACACACACACTGCTCACTCCAGCCGGCTCTTGCTGTACGGGTGGTCTGTTTGCCCACAAAGGCCTCAGTAATGCACGGCGGTGGTCAAGAAAGGAGAGAAGTAAGATGTTAGAGTGGAAGAGAGAGAGAGAGAGAAAGGTGAGGGAAAGGGGGAAGTAACGAAAGTGGCAGAGTGAGAAAGACAGAAGGTGAGAGAGAGAAGAGAGAGAGAGAGTTAAGAGAGAATGAGAAATCGTGTGAGAGAGAGGTAAGGACAAAGGAGAGGTGAAGGAGATGGGAGGGTGAGCAAGACAGAGAAGATGAGAGAGAGAGAGATAAGAGAGAGAGAGAATGAGAGATGGTGTGAGACGTACGCGAGAGGGGA
>JBCEWB010165478.1:0-10344 GCA_039654565.1 Peronia peronii | reverse complement strand
CGTAGAGGAAAATGAACAACTGGGGGTTAGAGAGCAGAGCTGTAGCTTTTATTTGATACCTTGAACTGGGGATATACGACATTTGAAACTGGAGAACTAGGGTAATCAACTTGACCAAAATGAAGAAAATTACTGGTTTAGTGACACCTGTGGGGAAGGCCATGACCACCTACCGTGACCAGCGGTAGTACCCGGTCCAGCGCACTCACTGAGCAGTCACCTCTGGGGTCAAACTAAGTGATCCGCCTTGAAGAGAAACTGGGCAGCCGTGAATGGGGAAAGGGAGGGATAAGGAAAGACAGGAGAATGTCTGTGTTGCAGTGTCTGATTTCTCCTTTGTCCTTGAGCCTGCCTTGTTCTGTTGCTTTTTGCTACAACATAACATATAACCATGTCTGTATATTGTTCTTTATTGCATTTCATCAATTATAAAAGGAATTTTCTTTTGAAGACTTGAAATTTGTCTTGTCTTACTGTATATTATCTCATCCTCCCTTATTCTGCCTAATCTTATCTTACTTTACCTTATATTACATTACATTACCTTACCATTACCTTATCTTATTTTATTTTAACCTACCTTATTTTGTCTTTATTTTATCATACCTTATCTTATCTTGTACGTCCATTTCCAGACAACGATGTTTCCTCTGTGAAGATGACCCAGTCCTGGTGGATGCAAATGGTCATCAATACGACACTGGCAGCCGATTCTTTCTTTGTGCTCAGGTCAGTCAGTACTACAAAATTCCCTCTCATACATCCTGCCACACTTCTCCAACTGGACAGTGACAGTAACAATGAGAATCAGATTGCAGGCACTTTCTTATTGCATGGGTACTCAAAGTGACAAATGCCTTGCAGCCAGTCGGAATGAGTCATTAGTTACTGGACTTGAACAGAGAGACATAGGGTTCAGTGTTTTGAAGGTGGTCTGATAATATTGATGTTTTTATATTGCAGATAATATAGAACTTTCATCTATGAAGTAGGAAGTATTGCTTTTATGGTTAGATTATGTGTATATCAGGATGTTGTGACGTGAGCGTATAGATTTATATGGAAATGCTAAACTGTTCAGTTTTACCAGTTTCTCTCCAGATTTTAGCCAGTGTCACTTCAATTGTCAATATCTTTGGTTGCAATCAGACCCGTTTAAAACTTTTTTCACCCAATGAACATGGTGTACTAATTTAGATTTTAATGGCAGTAATAATTCAGTTTAGTGGGAAATTGACATACAGTTCATTTTGACCGGCTTCATGACATATCTCTTTTATCTGTGCTTATAAACTTCTTGGGCATATTAAATTTTGTGACCAAGTGAAATTTTCTGGGAAGGGTTTGAATTTTTTTTGCTCATGAACTTATCAAGGACATTACAGAAATTAACTTTCACAAGTCAGGAGATGATTTATGTATCTCTTAAACCTTATCAGTGTTCTTTGTATTGTTCATGTTCTGATACATCCACAATAGTTTGATATGCTATTTATCAAGTTTGTTTGTGTGCATATAAATCCCAGCAACTATGGTCAGTAGTTATCCCCCATGGGCAAATAAAATTTGGTCTTAAATGACATTATCTTATATCACAATTCCCTTTTTTAGCCTATATATCCTGAGATCCCAAATGAGGAAACATAAATGAACAAAGATAGGCTGGACTTTACCATTACAATTGAGTAATGAAAGTCCATGAATTACAAGGGCACAATTTCAGACTCTTTCCAGACTTAAAGCTGAAATTGGAATTTTTTTTTGTGATAACTGTTAAAGGTTTGCCAGCCAGTAAGATATATCTTCCCTGATTGCAGTGGGACTCTGGGAGCTTACAATTTCCTCAAGGTGAAAACACGAGCCGGGCGCAATAAAGAAACCAGCTGGAGAAAAGTGATGAGTCTGCGGGAGTATGGATTTATGATTGTTCACAGATGGTTCAGGTAAAATCATCATGTTGAAATGTAAGAATTAACCCTTTGAACCTTGGCTTCCTCAATCAGCCGTCCCTCATTTTCCTAAGCTCCCAGATCAAAATACAAGCACATCATTGTTGCATCATGTTAGTGTTAGTAGCACACAAAATAAAAAGTTAAAACAATGAAACTTTAAGAATTTTGCAACAAAGCCCATTTTGACCTGATTTATTTCATCTAGACACATGACACTAACTTGCTAGCCAATTTTGTTTATATTATCTCTCATTGCCTTTTCAACCATTGATTTCTCTCTGCCAGAATATTCCCCTGCTACGCTGTCCTCCTCCTGCTGGGTACAAACATTATGCCCTATCTTGGCCGAGGTCCACGTTGGTCATATGAGATCGAGCTCGTTAAGCAGTGCAAGAAAAACTGGTGGACGAACGCTCTCTTTCTCAATAATTTCATCGACGCTGATCACATGGTAAGATATAACATTGTTGTGTTCATATTGTCTTTTCGTCTGTGTTTTGAAATATATAATGATGACAGAACTTCATTTATCTGCCACTGGCAATACACATGTCTTGTTTCTTAAGTTTAGCTTGTTCCAGTGGTGTGATATTTCAGTTTATTACCTATTGAGGACATATGTTTGTGTTTGAGTATTCTAAATAATACAGTGATTACAAAAATTCATTTCTCTGCCACTAACAATATATATTTCTCAAGCTCTTGCCTTGTTTCTTGACTTTGTTTTGTTCTAATGGAACTTGTGATAATTTAGTTTCTTATCTACTGAAGGCATATGTCTGTTTGTTTTGTCTTTGGGTGTGTATGCATTTTTGAATTATGTTAGTGTTACATCTGATTAATCAGCCAGATTTTCTCAAAAGGTAGAAACTTTTTTGCTGGGTTAAGGGTTAACTTAACAGATGTGAAGTGTTTTGTTTAAGGTGGTCTTTAAGGTATTAGTTGTCATGGTTATGATTAGCAATGACACTTTCAAATTTATAGCTGTTTTCAGCTTGAAGTGATTAGATAATTATACTCTGCCAATAGCCCAGATGAGGTTTAGTTATTGCTTTTATAAATTAACCAGCTTCTTTTAATATTTTTCATATAGTATAGCTAATGAGGGTTTGCTGTCAGAATTGAATGATTTTATACATAGAAAAGTAAAAAAATATGCTTTTGTTTCACATTTTTAATTATTTCACTGAATATCTCTCCCTTCTAAATTTTTGGGTTTTGCTTGTTCAATTGGCTTTCAGTGCCAGCCTCACACCTATTACCTGGCATGTGACTTCCAGTTTTTCTTAGTATCCCCACTGGTCCTGATACCATTGCTTATGTAAGTACATGCTCGGTTTTTAACTGCTCTCACTGTGTACTATGCACATTGAAATGACATGCAGTAGTAAAAAAAAAATATAAAAAAATGATGGTTATAAATTAAGAATGAAAGGATGATTTGATGCATGTTTTGACTACATTGACCTCCTTGTGATCACAGATTGCTAGAGTGCACAGACTGTATGTAGCCACAGACAAACTTAGGCATATATACTCTCTTAGTGAGATGTTGGGATTCATTAAATCATGTAAATTTTTGTGCCGCACTCTGGTACATCAAGATTTAGGCTTAAATAACATTGCTTGTTTTGCAAAATTATACAACTATGTAGTTCATTTTTGTGTACCCCATAATGTGGCCACATGACTGGGTGTGGTCATCTTTCATGTGACCATCTGAGTTCCTTCATTAATTTCAAAGTAGGACTAGAGCCTGTGATCCATCACCTGTGCTTAAAGTAACTTACCGTGCACTCCAGATAATTTGGCATCATAGGGGGCCGGAAAATTTGGAAAGGAAATTTTGTTCAACTAACTTACTGGGCGTGGAGCTAAATAGGGTGTCATTGCAGTGATGCAACATGGGGGAAAAAAAAGAGAATTAAAATGAGATATATTCCAACTATTTGATTCATCTATGCTGATGTGAGGAGCTGTTGTCTATTGCAGAACTCCCAAGGTGGGTTTTGGCATCATCAGTTTCTTTGTGATTGGTCAAGTCATCGTGGTCAGTGTGCTTAACCAGGGCATCAATGGAAATGTGCTCAGGTAAGTCTGGGACAAGTAAGCCATGAAATGAAATGTGCTGATCAACTAAGGCATCTACAGAAATGTGCTCAAGTAAATCTGAGAAAATCAGTGGAAATATGCTCAAGTAGGTCTGAGAAAATAAGGACATTATTAAATGTGTGCTCAGTTATGTCTGAGAAAACCAGGGCATCAGTAGAATTGTGCTCAAGTAAATCTGAGAAAATCATGGCCACAGTGGAAATATGTTCAAATACTTGTGAGAAATCAGGAAATATGATCAAGTAGGTCTGCGAAAATTGGAAATTATTGAAAATGTGCTCAGATAAGTCTGAAAAAAAATCAGGGCATGAGTGGAGATGTGCTCAGGCAAGTCTGGATCTCAATATAGGTGGCAGAAATATCACAAATTTGTGCTATGCTGATGATACAGCACTGCTAGAAGACAGCATTACCAGCGTGAAGAAAGTGCTACACACCACGGACAGAAAAGGGAGAAGAACTGGTCTCAGGCTTAATGCTCAAAAGACCATGCACTGCATCTGCTGGAACCAGTTGCCAAACAGAGCACGAAATAAAGATTGATGAAATTCTTCAACAAAATGTTAAAGATTTTAAATATCTAGGTTTAATCAAAAAAAAAAAAAGCTGGATCATGTTCAAAAGACATAAAAATAAGAACAAGCATAAACTAAAGCAGAATGATCCCACTAAACAGTATCTGGAAAAGATCACAGCATTCCTGTCTGTCTGAATTTGAAAATATTGAACTACATCATATGACCATTCAGTGTTATATGGATATGAATCATGGACAGAAAGAAAAGATAAAATTAACCCCTTCAGTGCTTTTACCTAGGAGTGCCCTGTGCCAAGGAATTTTCTCTCCCTTGCCCACAATCAGATTGGCTGTACCAAATTATATATAACTTCCCTAATATGTATAGTATCCTGCTAATTTTGCACATAACTATACTCTAAATATGCTGCTCTACCTCCTAAATTCTATTTTTAAACTTGTTGATACATATTTATATGTGGCCAAAAAAAACCCCAAAAACCCAAAGTGATATGTGTTTCTGTTAGTCTTTAGATCTAGATCTAGAACTTAGATTAGCGATTGAGATACATTCCCACTAGTTCTAGATCTAGATCTAACTGAGCTACCTTCATCATTATCAGATTCACTAAAAAGAACTTCATCAGTACTGTCACGATCATTCAGTCATTCAGAATCTCATCAAACACTTCTGATGATGTTTTCCTTTTACTTGTCATTTTGACCTAAGCACGAATCAGAAAGTACGCACAAATTCCATTAATTTCCGACTTGAAACAACCGCTCATGCACAACCAACGCTTCAAAACAAAACAAAGGAGATTGAAGATAGCAAGGGAAGTCACTCAGATAATATACAACCTAAGGTTTCCATCATATCCTTGAAATTGGCAGTCATTTAAGCCCGGAATGTGCACAAATTCAGCCAGGAATGGTTCCAGGCGGAGCACTGAAGGGGTTAAAAGAATTGAGGCCACTGAGATGTGGTTTTTGAGGAGGTTCCTCAGGATCTGTTGAACATACCGAAAAAGAAGAAATACAAGCATATTGAAAAAAGTAGGAAGTAACAAGAAAGCTTTCATCAACAATAAAAGAGAGAAAATTACAATATGTAGGTCATGTGCTACGAAACCAGGAGTAGAGGTTATGAGAACTGACTTTGGAAGCAAGACTGGGGCAAAACAGAACAGCACTACCAGCTTCTCTCATTGCTAGCATTGCTCAGTCTGACTGAATGAGAATCCATAAAGTCAGCAGGACTAGGGAAGGTAGGAACCAATGAAGGAGAATTATCATTGACTGCAGTGGCTAACATCACATCTGATGATGCCACTAGATGACATGGACCCAGATAAGTCATAAAATGCTAGACAGATACTAGTGTTTAATTGTAAACTGAAAATTTTGGTCGTTTGACTGGTTTCTCCACTATGGAGATATCTCACATGATCTTAGCAATATCGTCTTCCCTTTTCACCACCAGGATGAAGGTAAACGACTACTGGAACATGATCTACGTCAAACCTTACAGTCGTATCGGCGTCTACTGCATTGGCCTGGCTCTTGGCTATTTCCTCTTCCACTGTGATCGGCAGATGAAGTTTAGAAAAGTAAGGAACTGTAGCCCTTTGTCTTTTATTCTTTGCATACTTAGTTTATTCTTAATATGACTGCAAGTGTCTTGCATCCAGAACAAATTGTTTTACACTGTGGTTACCAATGGCAATTTTGTAAGCTATAATGTCAGTATCAGAACTAATTCCTATTTGTATATCACAAATGAGAAAAGAAAACTATTTTCCATCTGTTCTAGAAAAAGATTAGTATATTGGATAAAGAGATCTGTCATGAGCAAACCATGCATTATTATTATTGTGATCATGGTGATGATGATGATTATTATTGTTGTTGCTGTTGCTATTGTCAGCAATTGTTTCACTTTCACACACATGTTTGTAATGTACACCAGATTCCCCTGTACCTGGGCTGGATTGTCACCTGCATAGTTATCTTCCTGTTGACCTACATCACCTACATTGAGAACCGGGAGGGTGGGCGCCAGTGGACTGGAGTTGAGACAGCTCTGTATGAGGCTTTCTCACGTCCTCTGTGGGCCATCGCTCTTTCCTGGGTTATATTTGCCTGTACCACAGGACAGGGAGGTGGGTATTGTGCCAGCCACCATGAGACTATTAACACCATGAGACTGTTAACCTTAGTCCTAACCCTGATCCTAATCCTAACTCTTGCCATAATCCTAACTTTAATCCTAGTCTAGCTCCAATTCTAATACTTATCTTGTGCCACAGAACAGGGAGATGGGTACTGTACCAGTCACAAGCAGATTCTTAACCATAACACTTACCATAACCCAGTCCTATCCCTTGCCCGAAATATAATGCTAACGTTAGCTCTAACCCAACCTTAGCCTTAACCTACCCTAGCATATCACAGAACAGGGAGCTGAGTACTGGACCAATCACTCTGAGATTACCAACCTTAACCCTAGTCACAACTTAATCCTATCCCAATCCCTGTCCTAAAGCTAGCCCTAATCCAACTTTATCTCTAACCCTAGCCAAGTCCTAATTCTAATCCTTATGCTTATCCTTTTCATAGTACCATCCTAACCCTTGCCCTAGTCTTAACACTAATCCTATCTCTAACCCTGATCCTTACCCTATTCCAACCCAAACCCTAACCGTGACCCTGTATAGCTAGACAGGAAGGTTGATGTAGTGTTAGTCACTCTGAGACCTGGCCACTGGACGTCTGTGTTAGGGACGACATGGAATGTTAAAAACTAGCATTGTATGTCTTGTTCTGTAGACAGTTTGTTGTTTTTATCCAAGCTTGGATCTCTCACTAACAGCAGTGTATTTATTTTCTAAAGTTTAACCCTCTTATGGTCTCTTTGCCCAGATCTAGAACTGTGGCAGCAGTTCATATATTATATTTCTTGAAAAGAGCTTGTCTTTATAAACTTGATGGAGTTGGAAATATTTTTATTTCCCACATGCATTGTATGGCCAAACGAAAGAATGTTAATCATAGTAAGGAGTTCGTGACAATAATACTGATCTGTGCCATGCTGAAATTTTTATTTAACTAACTTCAGTTTATAACATTTTATTTTGATAAAGATTTAAAAAAAGAAAATGGAAGATTACCAATAAAATCAATTATTTTAGACAGATTCAGTCAAATTTTACCATTTTTAAGAAATTACTTGCAAGAGTTCAGCCCATATTCATACATTTATGTGTAACATTTGCTAAGTGCTTGTGAGCTAGTTCCCTGTTTAACCCTAAAAGTGGCAAAATACCAGTCTGCTCAAATACTGGTTCATTTTACTTAGCTTTGAAAGTACCTGACCTACTCGGCCCTTAGGTCTAAACTGTCATTTCGTGAAATGGCTCTATGTCTTGCAGTCAGTCAGAATGAGTAATATGTCAATTTTCCACCAAACTGAATTATTCTATCAAATGAACTCTTAATTCATACTCTTTCATGTGGTTAAAAAGCATTTTGACCTAGTTTGACTGTTGCTTGAGAGATTGCAAATTGAAGAAATGGGAAATGACCCTTCAGCAGCTGCTAAAATCAGGAGAAAAATTGGCAGAAATTGACTAGTTTAGCATATAAATTTAAATATTCACTTCACAACATTCTGATTTACCTGTAATCTGCTCTTGAGAACAATATTCTCTTGTTCAAAGCTGAATGCTCTTTCAATTTTTGCAGTATGAAAACACTGGCATCAGATCACCTTTATCACAGTCAACCCTGGATTTCTCACTTCGAATTCAGTGACAATTGATTCATTCTGGCTGGCTGTAAGATATATTGTTACAGAAACCTGTAGTATTTCTCCTGATGCTCATAGGGTTTGCTGATTTTGTTTACTCTTTCCAGCCTTTGTGGGCAAATTTCTGTCCTGGAATCTGTTCCTGCCCCTGTGTCGTATCACCTACGGTGTGTTCTTGCTTCATCCCGTCCTGATTGGTGTGGTCATTGAGTCATCCTACCACAATCTCTATCTCAACTTTGGCTCTCTGGTAAGTCCTCTCTTGACTTTTTGTTTGTTTGTTTGTTTGTTTCTTGAGACTTGGACAAGTTAGAGGCTGTTGATTTTGAAAGATTTTTGCAAGATTCTCATGATAAACTGGCTGGAAGAAAATCTCAGATAATTTTATGAAGTGGGACAGTTACTGTGAAATGGCATGGTAAGATTATCTCAAGATTGGTACATGGCCCATATTCTAGAAAGAATGACAGCCAATATGGATGATCCCAGTAATCATTCCTCATATTGGTTGTTTGTTCAGTTTTTTTGTCAATTGAGTTAGATTCACATTGTACGGTCAATGTCGTCAAAAGTCTTGCATTTCAAGATATTTCGATGATGATGATTATGATGGTGAAAGACTGTCTCATTAGAGGCATTCTGGTAACAATACATTAAAGTCTTGTAAAAACATCAGACATCCTTTCTTGGCTGACATCTGTCACTGTTTTATCTACAGCATTAAATTATCTTATGTATTTTTCTCCAACTTTGTCTGGGATCATCGGACTTGTGCGCTAAACTTCTCCATCTGTCACGGTTGTGGGCCAGGGCCTCATATATATATATATTCTGTCTTGCTATCTGACCTTCATCCAAAATAATATCTGAATGTCATAGAGTGTATTTAATGTTACGATCTGACAGGCCTTTTCTTTTTTCAGTCATTGCATACCATATATGAAAATGAATGTATACATGGTCAAGACATGTCACTTTGCCTGATGAAAATTATGGAAACCCTGAAATATGAGCTAACCCACTTTTACACTGATTTCTCTGTTCCATTTCACCTGAACAGGTGTACATGTACATTGCGCTGTTTGTATGCTCCTATGGTCTGGCTTTCCTCCTCATCTCCTGTGTGGAAGCTCCCATCACGGCATTTGAGAGCCACGTCAGACTGCGTTTCAAGGCCTGGAACAAGGAGAGAAAGCTGAAAAAATTAACTCGCTCAGCATGAACGGAACTTCCACTACCTTACAACTCGTGAGCGATTGTTTATGTGATCAGGTTGGAAAATGAGTCAAAGTTTTTTATCACTAGAATTACTGATGACAGCAGAAACAGAAATGAATGTGCTTTTCTTTGGGGAAGTGTATTATATAGTGACAACTCTTTGATGTCCCCATATTTACATTCAAAATTAATGTGTGCGATCTTATCTGCAGTAAAATCATAATTTCCCAATGAATCTGTCATTGAGAGGTAACTAATTTTCACGGGGCACATGACATTCAATGAGAAATTGAAGAAGAAAGAAAGTGGTGGTGCAACAGTTCAATGTTCATTGTATGAATGTTTCAGCATTTAATGCAATCCAGTGCGAGATCATTTAGAGCAGATCATCATGGGAGATCATTGCCTCCCTTTGCCAGATATAAGAGGTGTTGAACAAGTAGTGTAAAGAAGAAAAAAATCAATTTTACTTTTTGTCATAAGAACGATTGATCACAAAAGTATTTCATGTAATCCTGACCATAAAAGGAAAATATTATCCTCATACCATGAATTTTTCAGAATTTCCTCTTGTCAGTTTCAGGTAAGGAACATAAAAGTGGCTTTTGTTTTTTCTTTCTTTACATGTTTACACTTCAACACACCAAGACTAAGAGCATCTTGAGCTCGCAAACATATTTTTGTGCGTTTTTGGACAGCTGAGATAACCACCACGACAGGAGGTTGAAAAGCTTAAC
>JBCEWB010165467.1:0-10345 GCA_039654565.1 Peronia peronii | reverse complement strand
GCCCTTGTCACATTCAAGTCCGATTTCGCGGTTCTAGCCCAGCGACTTAAGTCTCATTTCGACTGGCGGCGAGACATATGAACAACAAGTAACAAGAACACAAGACGACTGGGCTGGACAAAGAGAAAACAAAACATGCTTGGGCAAGCTAGTGTCTCCACTCCTTGACATATGCCATAGTCAATCATCCAACAATTCATTCAACTGTCTGCCTTCCCATCAAACTATCAATTATGGATGGCTGCATGGACGGATGGATGGATATTGGACGGACGGATGGATAGATGGATGGATGGATGGATGGATGGATGGATGGGTGGATGGATGGATGGACGTGACGGATGGATGGATGGATGAATGGATGGGTGGATGGATAGCTGGATGAATGGATGGACGGGTGAATGGATGGATGGGTGAATGGATGGATGGATGGGTGAATGGATGGATGGATGGATGAATGAATGGATGGATGGATGGGTGGGTGGGTGGATGGATGGATAGATGGATGGATGGATGGGAGAATAGGTGGGCGAATAGATGGGATAGTGGGTGGTTGAGTGGATGGATGGATAAATGGATAGATAAATGGATGGATGAATGGATGGCTCTTTGGATGCATGGATCTATGGGTAGGTGGATGGATGGATGGATAGATGGATGGATGGATGGATGGATGAATGAACGGATGGATGAATGAATGGATGGGTGAATGGGTGGATGGATGTTCAGAAACATACCTATTATTATATTCATCAAATCACCCAATCCAGCCATTCTAACTCCTGACTCGCTCTGCAGATTGATTGCCACATCACAAGACCGAATTCTACCAACATCCCAAGATGTCTTGGTTTCCTCCCGCCATACAGACAGACAGAATCAAGACTAACCATCTCACCATGATATCGATTAATTCCAATGATTTCGCCACCGTAGCGGTACCATTGCATTGTATGTTTCACTGCTGGGAGGCCGTCTTGCCAAGCCATCAACGTCAGGAAAACAATGGCTTTGAATATATTTATGTCAGCCTGATGTTAAATAGCCCAGAAAATGATAATAAAGAAAGAAAATTCAAAGATAAAAATGAAAGACTGAGACCGGGAGAAATCTTCAAAAGTTCTGCGTGAAAGTTGTACAACAGGAATTATAAAGAGTAAGGAATTGGTTAGCGCTAGAAGTGGAAATACGGGATTGCTCTCCTGGGAGCAAAGCTCTCACCAAGATGGAATGCAGCTAGTGCGTAATGGAGACCTGTTCTGTGGAATGTACAGTGAAAAATCGATGGCGCTGTTAGGTAACTTATGTATCACTTCCTAATCTATTCATTCATTTACTATAATTCAAACACGGCTTGCTTTCCAGAAAGTGGTATCCATGATAGGGTTGCGAAAGAACAATTCTATATTTGAACCTTGTTTTTAAGTAAATAAATAATGACATAAAGTTCAATGCATAATTGTGAATATCCAGTTGTCCCGAGGTTTGTTAAGTGCTCCTCATATAACCACTTGTTTGAAATTCGCCTTGAGGCCTCTGTGAAGGACATACCTTGAAGTCATCTTGAGGCCAGTTTGAAGGAGATACTCTGAAGTCGCCTTGAGGCCTCTATGAATGAGATACCTTGGAGTCATCTTGAGGCCAATTTGAAGGAAATACCTTTAAGTCATCTTGAGGCCTCTATGAATGAGATACCTTGAAGTCATTTTGAGGCCAATTTGAAGGAGATACCTTGAAGATCTTGAGGCCTCTATGAATGAGATACCTTGAAGTCATTTTGAGGCCAATTTGAAGGAGAAGTCATCTTGAGGCCTCTATGAATGAGATACCTTGAAGTCATTTTGAGGCCAATTTGAAGGAAATACCTTGAAGTCATCTTGAGGCCTCTTTGAAGGAGATACCTTGAAGTCATCTTGAGGCCAATTTGAAGGAGAACCTTGAAGTCGCCTCGAGGCCTTTATGAATGAAATACCTTGAAGTCACCTGGAGGCTCTCTGAGGGAGATATCCTGAAGTTGTCTTAAGGCCACCGTCAGATCAGTCAGAGTATCTTTATACAAACATACACCGCTCTGCACAGTCCTAGCTTGTTTTTAACATGGAAACAGTGAAGGCAAAAATAGCCCGATTTTGTAACAAGCTGTATGGTAGTCACCCCGGACTGTGCTCCCAATGGGACGGACGCCACTAAACAGGGCGCAGCCATTGTTTCATGGGACAGAAGGAGCTTACTGTGTGATCGTATCTCTTGAAAATGAAACCATAATTTTGATCGGCAATTTTAGTCCATGCAGCCAAACAACTGAAGGCCACAGAACATACAACCATGCTGGTCTCAGCTAATTTCTGGTGGAATGAGAATTTACCCAGGCCATTCACAGACCTGTTTCACCGTCCAAAAACGCACAATTACATGTCACTTACATATCACTTGTCCAGGCAGATGTCAGGACAAGTCTGTGGCATGTGTGCACCTCATGACTTGACATCCACAGATTTGTCTTGTATTCATTGATAAAGTAAAGCCAAGACCGTAAAAAAAATGGCTCAATAATGTACGACACTAGAAATTTATGCAAAATCATACAAATTTAATGTCATACATTATATCAACAACAACAACAAAATGAATGGCATAACGTCAGATATAAATTTGGCGCGAGACAGCTGATGACAAAGAGGATGGGGGAAAAGAGGGGGGGGGGGGGGCGGGGGAGTGAGGAAATAAACAGCATCCTGGCCAAAAAGGAAGTGATGAAAGAACATGATGTAATCCAATACATTGATAGCATCAGAGAAAGATTTGATCATGCATCCGTGGAAAAATGGGATTTCTGTGGGTGAATTACTGGCATAAAGAGCTTCACGTTGAACAGCATTGTTTGGACCAGACAGGGCAGTTAGCAAATGAGGAATGGAAATTGAAAATGATTTTCCTCATCGCTGGGACACAGGAGGTAGGCGGAATTTCGATTTCTAGCACCGCCTACCGCTGATCAACTTTTAATAATTCAGGCCAGGTTGTGCATTCACAGATACGCAAGCAAATCAAACTGATGACTAAAAAACTCAAGGTCTTCAAAACAGGTAAATCACCGCTTCAGCAGGAGAAATGCTTAGATAATTAACACTAAATACGGCTAATGTGTGCAGAGATAAATTCCGTGTCTAATTCAGTTCCAAAAGCGCGTTAAGATAAATGCACTGTTGCCATAAAAAGCAACGAACGGACAACTCTGAGTGACTGAATAATCTCACGTTCAGCACTGCTTTCAGTTAACAGGCAAGTGGCTAGGTGTACATCTAAATGTTAATGAAGTCTGTGTGGCTAGGTGGATATCTAAATGTCAATGAAGTCTGTGTGGCTAGGTGGATATCTAAATGTCAATGAAGTCTGTGTGGCTAGGTGGATATCTAAATGTCAATGATGTCTGTGTGGCTAGGGTGGATATCTAAATGTCAATGAAGTCTGTATGGCTAGGTGGACATCTAAATGTCAATGAAGTCTGTGTGGCTAGGTGGACATCTAAATGTCAATGAAGTCTGTATGGCTAGGTGGACATCTAGGTGTCAGTGAAGTCTGTATGGCCAGGTGGAGATCTAAATGTCAATGAAGTCTGTATGGCTAGGTGGACATCTAATGTCAATGAAGTCTGTGTGGCTAGGTGGACATTTAAATGTCAATGAAGTCTGTATGGCCAGGTGGACATCTAAATGTCAATGAAGTCTGTGTGGCTAGGTGGACATCTAAATGTCAATGAAGTCTCTATGGCTAGGTGGACATCTAAATGTCAATGAAGTCTGTGTGGCTAGGTGGACATGTAAATATCAATGAAATCTGTATTTCTAGGTGGACATCTGAACAGTCTATTTACTCATTATCATGTCGCTCAAAAAGTAGACGATAGGGATTGACTATTCGGGCGCAGAGTCATCTTGTCAAAGGGCAGTCATTCAAGGGGAGGGGGAGGGGGGAGAGTCCTGAAATATGGGTTTTGCTACAAAAAAAATGCGATTTTCGGTTTTTGTTTTCTCTTAAAAGTTTTGCCTTTTCTCAATATAAAATGGTATTAAAAAGTGGATATGTCCATGCTAACGTGTTTGACCAATGGTCATTCAACGGATGGCCCGGCCTACAGGATTTGGCTCCATCTGGATGCTATATGAAGTGTTAGATCATCACCACTTGATTATATGAAGGCAAAGAGTGCATAAAACACTTGATTATGACCTCTTCTAACAGTATGTTGAGCCCCAATGCCAGGGATGGACTTTGAACGACCACTCGGAAGAAAAAGAAACAACTTACGATCACACAGAGTACCAGTGAAAACTTTCAGCATGTGCTCTGAAATGAACTTCCACCTCCTATAAATAGTAAAATTTTCTTTTATTTCTGATGGCTCAGCGCTCAGTTGTGGACTATATGCCATAGTAAAGCTCAACACACTCTTGGTTAGGTCAGAGAAAGATATGAAGGCTTCATATATGCCCTCAAGAACTCCTTCTTTGGACAGACAGACAGACGGACAGACAGAGAGAACAGAGATAGAACAGACAGACAGATAAATTGAGATCAAGAAGAGACATTATGGTAATTCTCAAACAGGACCTCGCTGTTCTGCAGAAAAAGTCTGAGAAATTGGAGAAAGGGGCATAATCGCGTGACTAATCTAAAAACGATTAGAGTGTCGAGGAGCAATGCTCTATTAAAAACAGACAAAGACAGATAGCCAGACAGAAAGATATATCGATATCATTAAGAGACATTATGGTAATTCTCTTCAGGACCTCGCTTTTCTGCAGAAGAAGTCTGAGAAACTGGAAAAAGGGCCTTAACCGCGACTGACCTAAAACCCATTACAGTGTCAACGGGCAATGCCATGTTAAAAACAGCAGCCGGACAGACAGATATATTGAAATCAAGAGGAGATGTTATGGTAATTCTCAATCAGGACTTCGTTACACTGCAGAAAAAAATCTGAGAAATTGGAAAAAGGGTCTTAAACGCGCTTGTATTCTAAAAACGATGACTGTATCAACAGGCAATGCCATATCAAAAAGACAAAGAACGATAAGAAAGATGCTGGGCAGCGCTGCTCTCCATCGTTGAAATGATTGAATCAAGAGTGCTTGACTATGATGAGGTCGGCAATCTTATCATATTACTTTCATATGAACCTAGCAATCTCATCAAATTACTATCGTGCTAAAGTGTCTTTGGAGCAATTCCGCAGGTCCCAAATCACGTGTGTAATCTAAGCCGCCCTCGAATTCCCGTCTGGCATAGAGGCCATGTATTTTTCATGCAAATCCTAATGAATATGGTCGCTAGGGAGAGCTATCGTCTTTTGATAATAATCTGAGTTTAACTGAGGCTTCACTCATTTCCTCTCTAAATCCTGGCCGTTCGTCTTTCTTTCTATCTTATGGAAATTGAAAAAGATTTATATACTCCTTAGCAATCATACATGAGAACTGTTTGTAAAAATGCAGTGCTTGGCAACATAAAGGTTTATAAAAATGCATTATAACTCAAGGATCGGCATGAGTATAATTCAGAATTCACTGACACGAATGGACACAATTTTTCGGCCCACATCAAATAAATATGCATTACATAGAACCCATCGAATGGAAAACGATGAGTATTTGAGACGTTGAGAGAAATACTCTATTTCATTTTGTGATGTTAGTTTAAAGAAGTTCGTCTTCTCCCATGAGACAAGTTATCTCAAACAAATCACATACTCATATGAATACAAACATAGACACAGACACAACACACACTACACATATACACGAACACACACACGTGCTTGACCAAGCCCGTCACTGAATGTTTGAGTTCCGTCTTTTGTTGTTTGTTTGTGTTAAGGTTTAACGACACATCGGCACGATCACGGCTATATTGTGCCAAACACGGTAAGATACGTTTACACGTCAAGAAGGCTGATCAAGCAGGAAAGAGGGACAGAAGAGAGGAGCAAGGAGAGTGAGAGAAGAGATGTCACCCCCTGGAACGTCGAGGATAGCATTCTATGGGAGACGTCCCACCGATGGCTGGCTTTCACCGCCTGCATGTGGGAGCAGAGAACCTACTTATATAGCCCGGGCCCCCGGGGCCTACGTCTTTTGTGACAGGTCATCAATGGTTCATATTCGACAAAACAAAGACCTGGAAATTCCCGGCGGAGTGTTTGTACCCCCTGCTAAAAACAGAGCACTCACTGATGTTCGTTAGCGCTCCACCACAAGATCTGAGAACAATTGTCACCAATCCCTTCTTTTTTTAATGTGTTTTTCTATGTCAGTGACAGTGAACAGTTTGGAGTATTTATATCCGCCTACTGAATTTAGACTGGGATTTCCAGCTGTTTGCTTGGTCGGAACCAATCTATTTCCTCTTTAAATGTGAGTGAAACATTTTGTTGCAGGTCGTATGAGTCGTTATGAGATACCACAAAACTCCATGGACTTTTGATCCACAGCAGAACAGCATACACAGTCTTAGACTGAAAAGAATGGACTAAATCGGTAAACAAGTTCCAAGGCCTATATACGAATGTCTACTCTAAAAGCCGATCAAACTTTTGTTTGACACATTCATGAAAGTTACATAAACATGTTAAAAAAAAAAAGAGCCATATTTACCATCTGACAAATGACTTCCCTTTGCCAAGAACAAGAGGTATAAACAATAAAGACAAGCAATGTAAAGAATGAAAACCGTCGCCTTTTTTTCTTGTCTTTTGATATATGCATGGCGGAAAATTCTAAAAAATCCACTATGTGTTGAGAATGCTTTTATCTCATCGCCATAATTTGTTCATGTTTTTTCCATGATGTTTCAAATAACAAGAGATATTTTTTGTCCTCTCTTTTTCAATGCTTGCATTTTTATTTTCTGAAGCTTTTCAATCCTGAGATAAAGCTTGTATTGTGCCTGTTGTACTTTACAAGAGGAAGAAATTCGGCTGGCTGAAAACAATGGCTTATTCCACCATTGCAATGCGACACTAGTGAAACGACAGCGGATCCGTTCACCAAAACACAGACGTCAACCAGCAGGCTCTTCTGACTTGCGGTTTTTGGCGACAACTATGTGGTTTTGTCCCCATACAAGGAACAACAAAAACGGCAGCAGCAACAACAACAACAACACTAATTACTGGACAATATGGATGAGGCTGGCCGATCCAAAACCGCAAAGAAACAGCTTGCGGAGATTCCTTTCAATAATTCATAGCTCCAGGGACGGCAAAGACTATGGCGGAGAGCAAAGCCAATTAACTTGGTGGGTTTTTTTTCCCCTGTGTGTGTGTGTGTGTGCCTGTGTGTGTGTTTCTTCTTTTTTGGAAGACTGAAGATACATGATACGTGTATCTTCTAGTCTAATATGAGCTGGGCAGCCATTCCGCGAATAATTCCAAAGAACAATACCGTGATTGTCTGTATAAAATGTGCTTGTATCACATAGCTGCTCCATGGATGACAGGAAATGGATAACTATTGGGGTAGTCGGAACAACCATTCGAATAATCGAGTAGTGGCTTGCGTTGATATTCGACACTATGTTGTTTTGTTATGTTTGTTTTTTCTTCCATTATGCGAAGCCATGAAATGAATAACATTTTCTAAAACGTATACAGTTGTTTGTTTGCATTTCTCTGTTCTGTAATCTACTTTATTGAGTCAAGGTGATGAATACAGATGACAAGGAGGGTCAAAACTGCTTCTGTGTAGGCCACTCACACCAGTTAGATCGTCTAATGATAGATAGATAAAGTATAATTGTCCCACAATGTCAGAGTGCTATAAATTCTACGACCAGAGCTCTCTCTCATATCCTGATCTAGATCTATGCATTGGAATAAGATATAAGTCATTTGAGAGAATGCGTAACATTATCCGCTTTTATGACTAATTGAAACACCGCCTGTTCCAAAATGCTTTTCAACTTCTCTCGTGTTATTTTATCAGTTGAAATACTGTCGATTAGTTGATTAATTGGTGAAGAATAATCGATAACTGATCGATAATAAAGCGAACTAGTTAACCCAACACAAGGGACGGACGGTTAAAATAAAACATGCGAAAGGGCAGGCAGGAAGTGGAAGGATGGTATGGTGAGGCATGTCAGTAAACGGGGAATAAATAGAAAGATGGGTTGGATGGATGGATGGATGGATGGATGGATGGATGGATGGGTGGATGAATGGATGTTCTATCCACTGTATCGTTGTGAAATAACACCATTTTTATGCTACATGGCAACTGGCTCCGTGTTCAGCAGTTATAATCGGTATTAAACATCGTGGATGTCACACATGACATTATCGTTGGGTAGCACTGCTGGTACATTATCTATTATTAAATAATACAACATTATCTATTATCCCATTTCGAATTTGTCGCCGATGGATTATACCAGCTTTTATGGATCATTACATTTACTGAATTATTGAAAGAGACTCAGCTCCCAGCTCGCTTGATATGAATTTTATCTGCTTATTGAAAGGGCATTTTAGCACCTTCATCCGCAACGTATACAATAATATAACAACAATAAAACGTGGAATCTCTCGCTGTCTTTCTCTTTGTCTGTCTGTCTGTCTCTCTGTCTCTAGCCCCTTCTTTTTCTTTCTAATATCTCTCTGTCCAGTCTTCCAGGGACTGATCAAAGATGTGGCTACTGCGGGAGTCACTGCCACTCCAGGATCGGCCTCATCAGCCACACATGACGCTGCTCCAGTCGCAGCGAAGCAGACAACTAGGGCGCATCATCCATGGTCGACCCCGACCGACGGAGACCTACTACAACCAATCTCTCTCTCCCTATCATTGTTGTTCTCTATCTCACTTTTCCTTCTCTGTCATGCCTTTTCATGTCTTTCTCTCTCTCTCTCTCTTTCCTCTCTCTCTTCTCCTCTAAAGCCTTCACAGAACTGTAACCTGATACCTAATAAATGCCAATTATCCTTCCTGTCAACTATAATGGAAAACAACAAATACTATATGTAAAGATAAGAACATCAGTCCTCCATCGTATGCACTCACTTTGCATGTCAGGATAATAATAATAATAATACATGTAATAATAAAGGGCACTTATATAGTGCCTCACCCCCTGAGGACTCGAGGCGCTATACAGAACCAAAATGTTAAACAGCCACACACCAAATATGCCTTAAAAAATAGGAGCAATAACATACATACATATTCATAACATGCCTATGCGCCTGTGAAACTTGGACACTCGATGCAGATATTGACAAAGACGGATCCTTGCAAGTGAACTGAGAAGCTACGGTAAAAATCCGTGGTGGCATTAACGACAGAAACCATTAACAAATGAAGAGGCCCACATCAGGATTCACCGGACCCCATGATAATCTCCTCATCAAAGTGAAGAAATGGAAACTGAGATCCAAGGGTCATGACATATTCCTATCGTCAGATCTTGCCAAAATCATCTTGCAAAGCACAGCCACAGACAGCTGCAGACGCGAGAGAGACAAAGGAAGAGACGGAAAGACAGTGTTCGCGAATGGCCAGGGAATGGCAGGGATGAGATCTGCTGATTCCCAGAGATGAGTGGGGGACAGTGAGGGTTGGAAGGGATTATAGCTTTATCTTCAAAGGCGCTCCCAGCAAAACTCAAGTAATAGTGAAAGGTGAGTTCATACCATTGGCACACATTAAACTGAACCGGTATACATAGAAAAAAAATCAGAAGAAGGCGACTTCCCTCTCTCCCGAAAGCACGAGACGCTCCCAAACCACAGTCTAGCCATATTGATATCCACGACACAGCAGAACAAAGTCAGTGGTTACGAACCAGAACCGAGATTCCAGCCAGTTCATTAGCAGGCATAGTCCAAACCTGACCTGGCATGGCATAATGCCATGTTATTATGTGCCATGGCAGTGCTAACACCATAGCACAGGTTTCCCCTCTGGACTTACTGCACAGACATGATCGTGATTTCTCTGCCCCCTCCCACCTCCTGCTCGTAACATACTGTGCTGTTATATATATATATATATATATATATATAACTGTTATATATATATATAGATATATATATGTATGAAGACTCCAGTGGAAAAACCAGAAAAGTCACATTTTCTACAAAGGGAGAAAAACAGAAATAAAAGTTTAGAAGTCTTTAGTTTTTCACTGTATACCCTTTTAAAAACTCTCTTTTTAGCAGAACTTGCCTGTTTTTTCAGAATTATTGCTCTGGTTAACAAATCTTAGCTGTGTGCTTTATAACGTCGAGGCAATAACTCATTTATCACAAAAATGTGACTTATCTGGTTTTTCCATTGGAATCTTCATA
>JBCEWB010165456.1:0-10346 GCA_039654565.1 Peronia peronii | reverse complement strand
ACAACAACAACAACAACAACAACAACAACAACAACAACAACAACAACAACAACAACAACAGCAACAACAACAGCAACCTGTAAAGACTATTTTTTTTTAATTTTAAAAAAAAAAATTTTTTGCTTTAAAAAATGATTAAGAAATTGATCAAAAATGGAAACAATATGATCTTTTAACTCAAATCACCAGGACAGGGACGTAGCTATTGCTTTGCTAGTATGGTGATCGAAGGGAGGACGCAGTTCCCATCCCATGAGGTCCAAGACCATTATAATAATTGTACTAGAGGACCAAGACAGGGAACTTCATCTAGAATTTTATGGTGCGAGAAATAGACCTTAGAGATCGCACTGCTGGATTAAATTCACATATGGCTGGGTAGATTATTGGCAGGTGGGAGTGGTGATAGTGGGTTGTTGTAGAAATAAAGGAGGGGTGCGGGAGGGGTGCGGGAAGTGCGGGAGGAGGGGGGAGGCGGGGTAGTGCGGGAACAAGGCAGACTAGACTAACTCGTGTCCGCAGGTTTGTTAGTTCGCTGTGTGACGCACTCTCTTAATGCCCTTTGCTTGCGCCGCTGTCTCGCGAGCTTGCGGCGCGTGGCTCGTGGCCGCCATTACCGAGCGATATCGCGAGGGGAAACATTGAGCGAAAACTTGTAGCGCATAAGAGGCGCCTCTTTACATTTCTGGAAAGTTTTCAGGGACGGTTATAAAAGAGGGCGTACTCGAAAAGGGATTGGAGCCAAAATAATAATAAAAAATAATAATAATCATAGTAAAAAGAGCAAGCCCTTGTACGATTTATAACTTTGGTAACATTTCTTTAGCTGTAAAAGTGTCACTGATTTGTTTCAACCAGAAGGAAAATACGCAGAAAGAAATAGAAATTTATAAGCCAATTAAACATAGAATTTACGCGTAGAAATAAAAAGAAATCCAAACAGAGATATTATTTACGAGAAAGGATCGGCCGCATGAGCAAAATTGCGTTGTGAAAGGAACCACAGCAAACACTTTATGGAGGAGGAATATGTTTATTAATTCCCAGCACATTTAAAGACAGTCGTTGTGGCTTTCTCTGTAGTATAAAGGAAACTTCGTGAGCGGAGGACTTTAGACAGAATTAAAAATTTACATCTAGGATTCAAAACGACTAAGTCCGCGTAAAGAACATAATATAGGTATCTGTTCAGAGACATCATTTTGCAGTGAAAGGAAATAGACACTGAATAAGGTATAAAACGAAACTCAAAGAAAAAGAAACGTATAAACTTACTAGTCGATCATTTACCACACATTTTAAAATCTCTGTTTGAAATTTGGCGTGAATGAGAGAAAGACAAACTCGGATTCAAAAGAACGGCGTGTTTTCCTGAGTGGATGTGTTACACCAAACTTTCTGGAACTTAAAAAAAAAAAAAAAAAGAGACAACAGTCGGTTTTACTACCTACGATTTCATCTTGTTTCGATTATCCAAGTGATGGTGACCTCTCTTGACCCTTGTGCAGCTGACGCCTGAGCGCCAGGGTTTGGGCGTGGGTGTTGGTTAGTATGAAGCATTGGAGAACGTGTGTGCCATCCTCAACCTCGCGCCTCAAAGGGAAGGAATTATCGCAACAAGTTTAAGATCAGAAAGATTTCACTACAAGCTTCTCGGACGTCGGATTTGCTCAGTGTGAGTTGCTGCCCTTGCCCGGGATAAACTTTGGAGGTATGTCGCTTACGTACACATACTTTTCTTAATGCCTGTTTTTATATTATTTCTTTTATTTATTTATTTATTTATTTATTTATTTATTTATTTATTTATTTTATATAGATCTTTAGAGAACGTTTTTATCTTTAATCTTTGAACAAGTATGTCCTTTCTTGATTTATTTATCATTCTCGCAATAGTTTCTGTAGATTTCAGATTTTTTTTTCGTGTTTGTTTTTTGATGAATTAATTATGTCGGTCCAGTATGTTTCCCAAACTCAATATCTTGTTCTACTTAGATATGTGTGTGTGTGTTTTTTATGGTTTATTTATTTGCTTGTCTTGAAGTTGTATATATCCCTCATTGACTTCCAACCTCGCCAGGTGCAAAATAACCCTAATCTTACTGATGCGCCGCAAATACAAACCTCACTGGCTCATCTATTTATCATTTTCACTATTGTTTCTATAATTCGGATTTTTTATTCTTTTTCTTCCCTTTTTTTTTGTTTCTTTGTTTGCTTTTTAAGACGATATGTTTCTTACATATTTACGATTCTCAATGTCTTTTTTATATATATATAATTGTTTGTATTACTGTATTTTTTTTCCTTTTGAAGAGAAGTATTCAATTATTTGACATTTCACATCCTCAACATCCTTTCTGTGTAGATAGAGATTAAAAGAGAAACAAAAATTCTGTTTGTCTTTGAAGAGTCTGAGGCAAAGGTTTTTATATAATTTTTATAGTTTTAATTTAATTTTAGTTTATTTATGGTTTAAACTTTATTCGCAGTATCGTTAATGAACAAAGATTTCTCTGTTATTTTTCCCTTTAGTTATCATAGAATGTCTCAAGTTTTTTTTCCTTCTCTACAGATCTTCGTGCTATCTTTTGCTCTTTATCTTTGAAGACTTTAAGTTCATTTCATTTTTGTCCCCTCCCTCCCTCCCTTTGTCTTTTTTCCTGTTTTTAAATCATAATTCAAAGGACGAACTAGATCAATGAATTCTATTGACTGTTTTCTTTGTCTGAAACTGTTCATATCAAAGTCATGGAGAAATGCACTAGATGACGTGGATGACGGTGATGATGTTGATAACGAAACTAATCAGATGGTCTATAGAATGTTTATTTACCTGTGGCTGGACCTTGTCCTTTCAGTGCCTTGTTTTTCTTGAGTTTGTTTAGATGTTTACTGGCTCCTTTCTCCCGTAATTTGCTGAGGTGTTTGGGTTGGTAACATCTACTGCGTAGTTCTGTGATTTCTGTTCTACTAATGTTGTCTTCTTACGTATTTTCTTATAGACATTTTGAAATCTCTTTTGTAACTCGTAAACACATCGCCCGTACGATATTATACTTTATATATACTTTGATCACTCTTTTTGAAATGCAAATGTACTCACCGTTGCGAGGCACAATATAGCTGTAATCGTGCTGATGTGCCGTTAAATCCCAATACAGACAAACAAACCTCTCCTTACCTCTCATGTCTCGTCTGTCATTTATTTCAACGTAGTTTTATTCAAAAAAGACATTTAACATTTATAGATGTCCCTTTGAAAAACCCAAGAATAAGTTTGAGTGATCGACTGGAAACTGCTTAGTAATTTGTGACAAAAATTTTGATATTTGTGCTTTTGATGAGAGTCAGATTTGACTGTCTTTGAAGCGGTGCTTCTCATCCTTTGATGTTTGTTTATTCCTTTGTTTTAGTTGCTGTATGAATTTAGAAGTGGACTTGTTGTGTTGTTCATTTCATGTTAAGAAAACTAGTTATGGAAACATTGTATATTAAGTGGCAGCCGTTCATACTGTATAAATTAGTGCTGTGATCTGTACGTACTTTACTATTTTCTTTTAGGCCTGTGCTTGATCGCACAGTTTGAACTGGAATATTTCAACCCTTTAATTATCCTCAGATTTATCGTGTAGGTTTTTTCCTGTCATTTTAAATAATTGCTCAATGATATATATTTTTGGTAATTGTTTGCTGATAGCTTAAGAAAAAAAAATGAGAATTAAGAACAAAAGAAAGAAAGAAAGAAAATAATTAAATCGCAGTTTTATATAAATATACTCTACGGATGCTCTCGTGTATGAGATAATCAAAAACAGAAACAAGAAAACAAGAAGAAGAAGAAGAAGAAGAACAACAACAACAACAACAATAACAACAACAACAACAACAACAACAACAACAAGAAAACAAAAAGAAAGAAACAAACAAACAAATTAGATCAATCGATCAAACATCGAAGCGGAGAGGAAATTATTGATCTCAGACTTATCTGCCAGAGAAGACAGATCTCGATTTGTCTGCAGGGCCGTCTTAACACATGCGTATACAGACAGAAGGTCAGCCGACCTAATACGCATGTGCGGAAACGGCAATGAGTTGTGTATATATGGGAAACCGGATTACACATGGCATTTTTTTTTTAATCCAAAGATCTAGATTTAGATCGATCCAAATAAGTTATTGTTAATATATATACCCTAACCCTAACCCTAATCCTAACCCTAACCTTATAGTTCGTGCAGTATGACGTCATACACATGCGCAATAGCCCGGCTGACCTTCTGTCTGTAGACGCAAATCGTCTTATAAACGCATGGGCCTAATGGTCACTTGCCGGGGTGGGGGGTGAAAAGGGGGGGGGGGCGGGGTAAGGGGAGATTGGACAACCAGTATAGAAGCAGCCTGCTAATCAATGTACGTTATCATAGTGTGTACTTTTGTCAATCTTTTTAGTCCTGTGAGTGGTTGTCGTATCGAGATAATCACCCTGGAGCAGGTTGAAAGACGTGATAAAACGAGCCGAGCAGTTGTCGAAAGGCCCCCATTACACTGTTTTGTCCGGGAACCACAAAGCTGTTACAGACTGGGTCAACTATTCTCTCTACGGCTGCAAATTATGCAGTTCTGTAATGTTGTTGTTAGTCAAAGTTACAACAGACGTCGAAATTGTTGTACGTTAACATTCGTGTCCATCCTAACGCCACAGTTTGTTGTATTGAATTTAAGGTTTCAAAGGTAACTCAAGCACTTTAGGACAGACATGTATTCTATGTAATTCGGAAACATTATAACATGTTAAATCATTTTCTAGAATTGTTTTATTTATTTAAAAATTCTTGTGCTATTTTGGCTAGTCTTAAATGATATAATAATAATAATATAATACTAAACATCATAATTTAACAAGAATATTTAGACGAATCGAAGAACAATACTAATTATAAAGTAAATAATAGTGATAACTATAACGAAAATATACTAATTATAAACGTAACAGTAACAATTAGCAGTTATTGTTGTACTTTACTATTGATATTTTGAGCCTGCATAAAACCAGAGACGACAGAAACAAACAAAGATTACATAAAATCATAAACTTTTCTCAGTAACACTTGCCAGACTGAGTGTGACCCGCATGCTTAATGCAAACTTACCAAAATGATAAACGTCAATAAGCCTTGAGCCAGACTGTTTTACACTGCAGGTAGTTACACTTTGTCACAAACTTTGCCCCAGTTTGGCTTGAATCTATTCAGGGAAAAATGGCTCCATTTGGTGTCAAGGTTTAAGATGCCTATTCGACCTGGGTTTAGAGGTAAATCTGAAAATGATCTTTCTGTCGTCTGTCTGCAGGTAATCAAGTGTTAGGTAAACACAGTGATTTCCAAACTTTTCTGACTGTCGCCCATTCGGCCCTCAGGCTACTTTCACACCGCTCCCCAGTCGAGACAATTCATTTCATTTCTCGTGTGTATTCGTAAAACATCACAATCCCAAGTTCTAAATTCTGTCATCTAATCTTAGTAAAGTTGATAGAAACTGCTAGCCGTGTTATGACTGATCCTATGCCATTTACAGAACAGCAAATGTGCGACAAGCGAGCATATTATGTTCCAGATATCCCCAATTCTAACGGTCTCGCGGCCAGTCGACATGAGACGGTAAGTCACTGGGCTAGAACCGAGAAATCAGGCTTTGAATGTGATGAAGGGGGTCAGATTTCAAATTTTTTTTATTGCAGAAATCGAAAGTACATTCATTTCTGAAAGAGACAGTAACGGTCTTACCCTCGATTTATAAATATTTCTTCATTAAAATCAGTTTTTTTGGGAGGTAAATATGTAGATTTATGCGTCGACCATTCATTTAAACTCGATTTTCTCGGAATTTGAGTCCCTGCTGGTTGGTTTCCCTTTGTCTCTTTAAACTACAACATCTCTGGCTAGAATAAAGCTAGCTCAGAACTGTTTTCACCATCTAAGAGGGAATGAAATAAGCTTTCGCACGATACTAAAAACGCTATATGGTGAAAAATCGACATACGTCTCATTTTGACTGGACGGCATTGCCCCATCCTCTGGCCATTCTCCAGCCATCCATCGACCGCCTTGCATCCCTTTAACCTTTCATCTCTCCCTTGGAAACTGCCAACCCCCTCCCCACCCACTTCCCGAAGAGGCGGTACCGTCCACTTTGGGAACCGTTGGGCTAGCAGACTTGAGAGAAATGGGGAGTTTATTTCTCAGACTGCGTATGTTACGGCAATATAGGACACATAATTATGTCTTCTTTTTTGTTTTGATGCTTTTATTTCCTTTCTCTTTCCTACTCTCCCTTTCTCTTTGAAGAAAGATGTTACCGCCCTCTCCACATGTTATCGAGCCATTGATCGTGTCTTTGAAGAGGACACTAAGGGACAGGCTGTACCACTTAACACAATATGTCAGTTTCAATGAATTGACCTGATCAAAGACTATCGGATTCCCATTTGCATTTGAATGACGTTTCTGACAACATAAAGTATAGTTCGAAAATACTCGATTTATACTGCACTCAAACCTAAACTGTCATTTATATCTACTGTTCCCTCTAATTACTAGAAATGAAATCTGCTTTGCTCTTGAAAGTCAAATGGATCTGCTAAGTGACAATATTTACTGTAAAATCAAAGACAGTAATCGGGAATAATTATTTCTGCAGTGCTGCTCAAAAGTTCCTGGAGTTAGACGTCATCTAATTGTATTGTCATTTTATTGAGCATGACCAAATATCGTTGTACAGAAATATTAAAACTGCACTACATTCCTCTGACACTAGATCTAGTAGTGTTAAACTCTCTTATTGGGAAGGATTTGACTAATATCACAAACATTTAGCGTCTCTCTAGATCGGAGCAATTACACCTTTATATGGTACGCGTAAGAACTTGAATGTAACCAGCACAAAAGCCCAGACATTCGTGGAAGACTTTCTGAGTACATGACAGAATAGGATGAAACAAACCCCACATTCCCTGTGACTCAGAGTCAGTGACAAATGTACGCACTTTGATGTGGCTGTTTTGGATGATTTAGTTTAACGTAAGTCAATGTAAGCTTTTTTTTTAAAGATAACACGACCATTTTCCTAGAATACAAACCAGATGAGAGGGAAGACATGCGTATCTGCAAAACATGCACGGACTTGACACACATTTTCTTGAACTTTGACACACATTTTCTTGAACTTTGACACACATTTTCTTGAACTTTGACACACATTTTGTTGAACTTTGACACACATTTTCTTGAACTTGCACACACATTTTCTTGAACTTTGACTCACATTTTCTTGAACTTTGACACATATTTTCTTGAACACATTTTATTTTCTTAAGCAAAACTATTTGTAATCCGAAAGTTGTCGAGAAAGAGCAAAGAATGATCTAAAATTGAAAAAGTCGCAAAAAATTTTAAACTATTTATTCGTTATTCTAGTAAAGTGATTAGTCTGCCATCAAACTTAGTCATATCAATGCAATCCTTGGTCTAGATGATATATCATATTATGTATATGTCAGATTTCGTGAACTTACTGGTAACTTTTGAGGACAATACATGATAACAATTTTCAGGTCCAAGCTCAGTTAAGGCATACATTGCTCGGTGCTTTGATTTAAAATTTCAACATTAGTGAAATTACATTAACCCAAGTCAAGGAGTCCTTAATGCTGTTTATTATGAGAGAGACATGTTAAAATATTCATTTTTAGCAGTTTTGTTTTTTGTATGTGTTTCGGTCATCTAATTACTCAAAGCATTTTATGCACGTGTTATGTTGTCTTAAAAAACCGGCATCATTAGGATCACGTCTTTGGCTTTAAGAGTTAAATTTAGGACATCTTTGATTCAGAAACTAAATCGCTACCTGTTTTTGTTTTTTTTTGTGGGCAAAACGAGCAAGCTAATGATTTAGCCACTAAAACATGTGAGACTAATTTCTTATACGCTGCTCGTGTTGCTCATTATAATCTCAAAAGAGAACAAAAATGTGCGCACAGGACTTCGTGTTTGTTTGGTTTTTTTTCCCCCTGAGTTTCAAGGAAATAAACGGTTCTGCCAAAGAATTTTTTGATGATGCCAAACTCACGAAGCAAAAAGTATTTCATCTTGGAGCATTTGCCACTGACTATATATATATATCGCCACATACAGACAGATTTAAGTGACCCTGTCTCCAGAGAGGATATATTTTCTTTATTTTGATTCACTAAACGAAAGTTATTGTGCCAAAATGGATGTCATTCTTGGAAATGGATTTCTTCGAACTGTTCGTTTGTACCAGGTAGTGTAGTTAGTAGTTACAAAGGTGGGCAGTACTTTGTTAGATAATATTTCTTACAAATGCAAGATAATACAAGATAAGATAAGATAACGATAAAAAGAGTTTATTTTGGCTTCAAACAAGAATGCGCCCCCCCCCCCCACAGCTGATGAGATACAGTATGTACGCACGATACACTCACACTTACATGCACACCGGAAAGGATAAAGACATCACGAACAGCGCCAGAAACAAGACAGACACGAGAAACATCACTCACTTCAACTTGATAAATGTATTGTTAGGGGCAGAAATAAATTTCCTACAACGCTCTTGATTGCCTTTTTCATGCAACAAATGCCCACTTCTTTCGGACTTTGAGGCAAAGAAAAAACTTGAGCGAGGCTGCTGATCATTTTACTACATTGTACTTTGATCTTTCATTGATAGTTTCGCCATTAAGGTTTCTTTAAGGGGGGAAGGGGGGGGGGGGTAAAAGATGGGACTAAAAAAGGGGGGGGGGGGAAGGGAGTTGTCCCAGTAGCAGGACAAGAAAATACCTCACTTTCTACAGGTTTCTCTAATGTGATCTGCTTCATGATTGCCTGTGTTAGACGTTCAGTGCCATCTAACAAAGGCTGTAATTGTAACTGAAAGCGTCTCTGTGCGTCCTATGTGGTTTGACAGGACTCCATTTTAATAGCAATTCAATCGATTCACTGTCTTTTCATTAGTTTTTGAAAAAGTATATTTATATACAACCTTTCACTTCCAAGAGTAGAGCTATTTCGGCTTTAAGTGTTGACCCAATTTAATGTTTTTTAAAAATAGAAATTTGAAATATTGGACATTTTGTCCAGACAACGGCCCACAAACTATTGTTCCTCGGACGCCTTAACAACTGTCAAGGGGTCTTTACCGTGTTTAACGTGCACGCGTTACCTCCGAAATATTTTCGCCGTTGTCCGAGAAGATTAGACGTCCTACTTCCCTTGCCAAGAAACTAGGGTACAGCCATGTTAATATTTTTATTTTGGATGATTGAACTGAATGTTACTCAAAAGAAAACGTGTTTATGTTTAAACGCTGTCTTTCTATCGAATGGTCCAGTTCGGATCAAACACTTTGCCAGTTTACTATTCAATTATTATCGCCTTTTTTAGGATAACATCAAACACAGTAAATTTTTTGGGCTTCATGTAAGTAGAAACACAATTTTTTGTGTAACAAAATTGTGCGCCAGATTTTAGATGGATACATTTAGTAGGTTTCGACTCTATAAGTCTTATATGGGTTTTGTTGCAGATTTACAGTATAGATAGCTTTCTGGAGAATTAGAGAAAAAGCTGTTGCATCGCCCCAATCTTGGAGAACTTTTTTTCATTGACTATATGGAAAGACCGATAAATCTAACCCAAATCGTAGTCTCGCATAAAACAAAGTTTTCGGAGATTTTTTTTTCTTTGGACCGAAGTTGTGGCATTTTGTTTAACAGGCCACAGCTTTTCCCTGTGAACGCCTTCCAAAAACATATCGTAACCCGCAGAACACGGCGTTTTTGTGGCTTTGCTCGGCTATCCTGATATATAATTGGCTCCACCACGGGAAGGAAAGAGAGGAAAGAGGAAGAAAAAGAAGTCAAGAAGGAGGTGGAAAAGAAGAGAAATAGAGAGAAAATGAAAGCAAGTAACAAGGGAAGGAGGAAGAAGAGGAAGACATGAGACTCGGGGAGGGACAGAAAAGAGACAAAAAGAAAAAGGAAAGAGAAAAGTAGGGAAAGATAAAGAGAAGACACCAGGAGAGTGGAAGCTTTTGTTCCTGAGAATGAGGGATAGAGAGAAAGAAAGAGAGAGAGAGAGGATGGGAGAGGAAAAGGAATTGAGGTGAAGAATGGAGACAGTACAAATATGGCTATGAGTCTGTGTGTGGGTGTGTGATATAGAGAGAAAAAGACAGGCCCACACACTGACAGAATGATAGATAGATAGATAGATAGATAGATAGATAGATAGATAGATAGATAGATAGATAGATAGATAGAT
>JBCEWB010165445.1:0-10346 GCA_039654565.1 Peronia peronii | reverse complement strand
GCCACTCAGACTTTAAAAGCAATGTGGACAAGCTAGATCTTGAACACAGATCTAGAGCTAGATCTAGATCTAGATCTACATCTGGAGGATCGCAGGATTCTAGCCAGATCTAGATCTAGACTCTAGATCTATTTTAGATCGTCATCAATTTTAGAGCTGAATATGGATTTTAATATTATGATACTCATTCAGTAAAGCAATATGACTAGATTTACGTACTAGATCATAGGATGTTATTATTTCAACCAAGTTAGGCTTACCTTGAACGGCCATGCTGTGTTGAGATCTAGGTCGAGATCGAAATTCTGGTGGTGCACACTAGATCTAAGTTTGCCAAACAAAGTCACCGAACGAAACGGATGGAAAGAAAAAAAATAATAATAAAAACGTGCTGTTATTATTCCGTTCACACACATGTTGCAAGATCCCCGACACTGATTTTTATTCCATTATGAGGCCTTCGAAGTTGGGTTCAAGCAATTTTCCTATTCATCCATTGTCTTGTAAAAGTAAACAAAGACAGGTGGGGGCGTATGGGGAAGTGCGGCGTCATAATTCAATTGTCGTGTAAATGTAAACAAAGAAAAGTGTGGGCAGACGCGGCAGTGCGACGTCAGATAAGAACCATCAATACATATAGCCGATTTCATCTGTACCCAACTTGGTGTGAAGCAAATTGGCTCTAAAGTAATCACATTCATTAAACCCACTCATGTTGCAGTTTATCCGACCTTTTCGAGCAATAAAATAATGTGATGATAGATGAGACTTCAAGGTAGGCACAGATAGTTTTAAAAAAACAACAACAACAAAAAAAACGGAAGTAGTGTTTCGTAAAACACGATTTTAATGCTCTCCTGTCCTTGGAGAGCTGTTTAAAACAGATTTATTTATAGCTGTGCATGCTTCATAAATCATGCCTGATCTTTATCAAGCACTGTTTCCCAATTTCTTTGATACTTAGCAAGGTAAGAGAAACCATGACATTTTACACCTGCGTTGAAAGAGCATAGCGCGACACTGCAGTTCGCCCTGTTTCCCAAACGGAGTGATTCAAACTTGGGCAAGATTTAGGAAAATTCCATCGATCCAAAAAGTTCGTCTCACTTCTTCGCTTGACCCTCTTACAGTGGTCAGGAAATTTATGATGAAAACTCTTCTCTATGAATGACAGCTTCATAACCAATTGAACCTAGATACTCATTAAATAATAATAGTAGTAGGTAGTGTTAATAATTACGTAGGCAAGAGACTCGTATTTCCGACCGAAACCAATGACTTTCGGCTCTTACCGGAAATGAGGCAAAATCATATAAACAATAGCGCTTAGTATCCATTGTGGTTGTGTTGATATACTTGGTTGCCGGTAAGTTATCAATATTTTATGAAATTATTGTTTTCCATCCTGACCATGGACTTGAAGATCAAATCTTGTTCAGAAGTGCAAGATTATTTATGAATGAGAGATAAATAGTTTTAAGAAACAGGACATTATTGACCTCTTTGTGTGAAGGGCTGAGAGTCTAGGCATCGAGTTGGATCCAAATAGTATTTTGGAGTGTAAGACTAGCACCCTAAAGACGAAATGGACAGTACCAGCTAATGGCATGAGCATAAACTAGCCCATTCCTATCCAGCTTGATGTGTCAAATGACTTAAGCCAAGTTCTAATGTTAAAAGCATTTGATATTTTATCTTACCTTGCCTAGTAGAGAGATTGCAAATGTTTCTGCGGGAATCCCCTTTGGGTTTGTCCCGAAATCTTGCCCACTCTATTACAATAATATAATAACCTGCGGTCATGGGTGATGAGCATACGTAAATTTCAAAAGGGGTGGATTTAAAAACCTGTCGGTGGCCCGTCGAACTCGTGATATGAAAAGAAAAGTCGAGGTTCTGACTTTGACTTTTTTATCTCCAGAAAAGATAATTTACACATACATGTATTTCTTCACTCGACCCAGGTTCAAAATGAGTCACCACCTAAAGACTCTGGCTATTATTGTTAAGAATGATAAGGATTTGACCATCTAACATAACAATTGCCGTGTATCCTTCCCAGTGAATGTCTCCTTCGGGTACTGGTACATAGAGAAAATAATAGATCTTTCACAGCTAGTGCTGTGCGGTGATAAATGCTATATAAATTAGTAAAAATGTCTCGCGGCCAGTCGAAATGAGACGTACATGTCGCTGGGCTAAACCGGAGAAATCGGGCTTTGAATGTGATGAGGAGGGTCAGTTATCGATTTTTTTATATTGCAGAAATCGAAAATACATAAGTACATTAATTTCTGAACAAAAAATGTCTTACCCGTCATTTATGATTTATAAACATTTCTTCATTAAGATCTTGGTTTTGTGGGGTAGGTATGTAGATTTATGCGTTCCACCGTTCATTTAAGCTCGATTTTCTCGGAATTTCGGTCATTGCTGGGGTCTCTCCTTGTCTCCTTAAACTGCAATATCTCTTACTAGAACAAAGCTAGCTCAAAACGTTTTCACCACCTGAAAGGGTATGAAATAAGCTTCCACATAATACCAAAACCCCCATATGATGAAAAATCGACATAGTCTCATTTTGAGTAGCTGCGAGACATTAATGCTCTCCATTCTTTTTTCTTATTATTTTTAAGTAAGAACTTACATGAGGAAGTTTTGTTAAAATCCTCTTCAAATTGCAGATAACTTTCAAGAAGCCTCACATCTGTCTGGTTGATAACCAGGTACATATAACAGGAGGGAGTCTCTGAGATTGTGTAGACGTTGTGGAAGGTATCCATAGGCACCTGCCCAGAAACAGACAAACAAACAGATAAACAACTCTTAATAACTAGAGCTTAATTCAAAAGCGCTCAATACGCTGATCTCTGGGTTGAACCTCTGAAACATTTTAGATACATGTACAAGTTTGGGAATGCTGACCACCATTTTCAATAAGTTATAATAATATAAGGCTTTGTCAGCCTTGAATGAGTCATACGATTTCTATTAAACATTTTGTCAACATGATCCCGATTATTGTTTTCCGCTCATTTTGAGATAGTTAGAAATCTAATAATTCTGTCAGGACTAAAAATGAGAGAGGGAGAGAGAAAAAGAGAAAAGAGAGAGCTATTTTGCTAAGACATACAGGTTACCTTCAAATAGCCATAATAATATATATATTTACAAGAATCTTGCAAGAGCTATTAGCGAAATATTGAGCAATTTTTTTATGGTTAATAATTACCCCATGATTAAATATACTCACTGTAAATGATTCCTCTGGTCCCAATGTGATGTTTTTGCCTTTTTTAGGAAGTTCCACCGCTATTTTCCCAGCTAAGACAACTATACTTGTGTTGATTTCCGTCTGGATATAATTTTCCAGATGCATTCCTAAAATAATATTATATTATGTATTTGTACTTGGTCAACGGGGTTTTCATGTCGGGAAAACAAGAATTTTTTGAGCTAGAGAAATCAGAGAGTTATTTCTTACAACAGTTCCAATTCAATCATTTGTTTGTGGGAGGATGCATGTTGATTTCCAAAAGTTACTGATCAAAGTGTTCACTTCTTTTTCTTTAATTTACGCGCTTTACTACTACGCCAATTCTGTAACTGTGTGACAAATGATAATGACATGGTCAGTCTTGCTCTTTCAGTCCACTGCTATCCCTCACCCTAGAAGTGTCAAGAGACCGATCTCGTCAACGACACAATCATTTGCTTTTCATGTCAAATGCTTGAGAGTTAGATAAAATTGTCTGAACTGCCATTGTTTTGACAAAATTACATTTTAAACATATCGACTTCTTGAATGCTGTTTGATAATAAGCAAAATAAAGACAAATACCTTTCAAAAAAATAATAAAAATCGTATGGTACTACTGGTCTATAGAGTTAAGGTACTTCTCTATAGAAATTAATATTTACATCGCATTACCTCACTTTATACGAATTTGGCACTTAAGCCGACTGGGTTTTCAGGAGTCGATATAACGTAAATGATGTCCTTGTCTCATATTACTTTTGGCCCTAGACCAAAGATAGACGTAGGAAACTGGTTCTTTCTTTTTTTTTTTCTATTTTAACTTCGTCTGGCATTATTCTGGCACCTCCTGATATGTTGTGCATCACTTTATTGGCTGCACTGCAGATTAGTTCTGATAAGGAAAGAAAAAAAAGTCAAAGATAAATAGCATTGTTTCGTTACATTAAAGTGGCAGCTTCATGTTTGGTTGTAATGGACTTACCAGGAAAATCAGCCAGAAATACGACATCTGTGAACGAGTTATTTGTCACAGACTCGTGGATTTCTTCCAGTTTTCCCCTCCAGTCAGAGAGATCGACCAACAAAGGCATCAACCACGGGGGACTCTTGAAGGGATGCCACTGTGCGGAGACCATGTCTACATGGGGGTCGACCATTCTAAGGAATACAAAAAAGTGGCATAATATCCCATTAATGATTCCCAAATTAATACAATGGAACAAAAAACTGCAAATGTCTTTCTTAATAGCTGGTGTCCTTGGACTTTCAATGTGTAATAATCAATCCATGAATTTCTAACAATCTAAATGATTCCATTGCCCTGTTTGACAAATCTACTGATGTAGGAACATCCAGTGACTCTACTGACCTGAAAAAAAAGAAAAAAATTTGGCACAAAAAGTAATCATTGTAGCATAAAAATTATTTCTTATGTCCAAGAACACGATGAGGAAGAGGAAGACGAAGAAGGAGGAGAAGAAGAAGAAGAAGAAGAAGAAGAAGAAGAAAATTGATAAACCACTCTGAAACGTCGAGCTTCACGATTTCAAATTTCAGTGTCAGGTGGGTCTTAGACTACAAAAGTCATGTCCAGATGTGACAAGACAGCAGGGATCAGATAGCTAGACAAGCCCTGCTTTCTATCGCCTGGGTGTAATATAGCCTTACCTGTGTTGATGCGCCCTTAAACAAAATCCCTAAATACCAATAATTACGAACCTCTGCTGAAAACGCTGATTAAGAGATCGCCAAATGTCGAAGTAAAGCTCTACATTATGGACACCATAATCCTGCAGTCTTTCAGCAATACAGTCGGCGTATTGTTTGATCATATCACCATTTCCAGACCAGCGATCACTAGCGCTTGTCCAGGTCTGGGAGAGAAAAGACATACAAAAGAGATGAAAACAATGAAGGCAAAAAGCATAATCACAGGATTGCTTAAAAAAGTAACAGGATGTTTTGACTTCCTGATTTCTAGAAGATGTCAGTAAGTTAAAGACCGAAACATCTAATAAAAGAACCCACTCTTCCTCTGAAGACAGTCACCTGTCTCACTCCACCTGAGGAGTCTTCTTACCACTCTCCAGGTCTAGGACAGAAAAGACAAACACAGTACATTGAAGAGGGATGAAAACAATGAAGGAAAAGATTATAAAAAACACTCCATGTAATAGTTATAGTCATAATTTAATGTGTCAGTTGTCTGGTAGTTGGGTTGTCGAATTCAAGATTAAAAGTTTTGAGTTCGAACCCTAAGAGCATCAACAGGTCTTTATGGGAGAGCATGTCCCTTCTGATCCAAATCATCTTGTCCCAGAGATTAGAAGAAGAAATTTGTTGTTGACGTTATTGTGTTGTAGATTGATTTTGGTTCTTATTATTACAAAATGTAAAATTAGCCTTCAAGTTTGACTTGCAAGCAGAAAGAGGCTTAGTTTGTTATGTTTAACTATCGAATCCGTTAAAAAAAAAAAAAAGATCCATGATTAGATGTGCTTACCGTGGGATCCAAATAACCAGACATGTTCGTGTCTTTGTCGAAGTATGTGATACGTATGTGCTGGATTGTCCAGGAGTGAACCATCATGTCCCAAGAGTAGCCATACAGTCCATTGGTCCAATTGTTATAACCCTAGGCAGTAATATATATACAAATGTTTTAAACGTGTTTACCAAAGAGACACTTGAGAAACTTAAATTGCTCTGGTGGCGAACCTTAATTATGTGGAAAGCATCAAAATTCTTTACTTGTCATTTACGAAAGACGCAAAAGAAGGTAAGAAATTTGCTACATTTTTACTTTTGGAGCCATGAAAACTCTTGAAAATAATATGAGGTTTAACGAGATGCAATCTGAAGAAAAAAAGCACAATGGTACTAGATATAATGCTTTTAACTGTGTGAAATCCATCTGTTCATAGCACATAATAAAACAACATGACAGCAATCCCATTATCCAGCAGAAAGTCTAAAATTCATCATCAAAGTAAAGATTTTATATAGACAAAATGATGTGAATCTGAAGTTACATTTTTATAATACGAGTATCCTCTACTTTACATGATCTCATTGCTTTCTTAGATATCCAGATATTGCACAAGGTGTTCCCAACTTTACAAATTTAATTTTGAATAACGTAACAAAGTATATATCATTTCTGTTCAGAAATCCAGAGATGAAATGCTATAGCTGAAATTTGCAGTCGCTGATTTTTAAATAGAATCAAATTAACTGTCTGTATAGCATCATAATGTTGTTGGCACGACATTGGAAATTAATCAGCAAATAAATTGTATATTGATCTCTCATATCAAGTGCCATGTATATTACGCTGGAGAAAGGGAGTGGTGACTGTGAGAGCTTAGTATTTGACGAGGCTTGCTGAGAATGATACCGACACCAACAGTTTTAGCTAATGCCTCCGAATCCCAGTGTCCCAAATGAGGGTGCAATCTCTTTCAAAGAATATCTTATAATGGTATAGCACTTGAAACTATATGAGTGTCCTCATCTGTACCAAAGAGATTTCATAACTTTATCATGCTTTTAAAGCTTTGCCATTCGTCACCATGAAGTTCAGGTTTGAATATCTGAGCATAAGCACGAACCAATTCTGATATCTCCTGACATCTAGAGGGTTAATCATACTAATACTACTAAAATCCAGGCCCTGGTCCACAACCTTGACTAGTGGAGAAAATTAGTGCACAATTTGTCAGGAGATACCCCCAAGGATCCCAGACGAGAAAAAGGACTAAGTAGAAAGATAACTTCTGGTTCATAACCAGAATGGGATCTATGATATCAGTATAGAAGGAAAAAAGCAGATGTTTCTTACAGTTTGTAAACAACACAAACATCAGACATTACAGAAAATGGCATTGGCCTGAAACTGATTATTCTTATGATGACTGTTATTGTTTGTCTTAACAAGATTGATGATAAAAAATCATCATGTGCGTGACTATTTTTCCCCAATACAAATTCATAAAAATATATGAAATTCATATATTTACTTGCAGTTATTTTACCTGGCAAAAGTTAGGCGTCGGCCACAAGCTTTTCACTTTTAATACCTGACATTATCAACTCTTTCCCCAACCCTAGTCTGTTCTTTTGTAATAATTTTGTGTATTCTTTCTTCCTCAAAATAATATATATATATATTTCGTCAGTATTTCTTTTCTGATTACGTGCCTCCCTGATCATCAGGAAACACACAATGATGATGATATAATGATGCTAATAATAATAATAACTAAACATACTAACAGTGATACAAATTTAAAAGAAAAAAAAAACTGGTATCTATTGCAAATACTATTTATAAAGCATAATTGTCAGCATCTTGCACTGGTGACGAATTTGTGATATTCCTTTTATTTACCATTAATTATTGAGTTTTGTTGTTTTTACTATTTTGATATCACATTACAAACTAAACTAAAAACGGTTATAATTAAATAAATTAAAAGAAAAAAAAAGACACTTGTGATGCTGCAAATGTCCAGCTCACGTTTTCACAGCATTAACTTTTCATATTTTTAGCTCATTCCATGCAAATAGATTGGAGAAAAAAAAATCTGGTAAAATTCTCATGGCAGATTTGTTAGATACACAGAAGGGAAGGATCCGGATAAGCGCACAGCAGTGAACTTTCTCAAATGACAGATTGTAGCAGCTCATACACTGCGCTCCACCTAAAGCCAACTGGCTTATGAAGTAAATTATTGATTGAAGTCAAGCTCTTTTGACAGTTGTTTTATTTTTTTTCCCATAATACATCTTTGTATTGGTTTGTCAATTTGTTTGATGCCAACATTTTTGTTTGTTTGCTCCGAAGGGTTGACTTTTATTGGATTCGACTGCAATTTTTTTTAGTTCAGCAAGAACTGGTCAAAGAATATAGTATGACCTGTTAATACGAGACCCAGGAAACGTGTTAATTTTAACTTTGTAATTATTTTGTCTTCCATGCTATCAGCTTAGCATTTGAGTGCTTGATCATTTATTCCTTCGCTGCCAAAATGTTAAGTCAGTTCGTTCACTTTTCTCTCCTATAGTGTTACAAGGTTTTGCATGTTATCTTTAGAGTCAAGTCTTTCGACTGCGGCGAAAATTTTGTTGTTGTGATGAAAAAAATTGCATCTGTCAAAATTCAGAATTTCTAATGATTTTCAAAATTCCGGTGGCTTCAGCCTCGGCAGCTAAAGTGTTAATTCCCACTAGTTCCCAAAAATGTCTTGATAAAAGTAATTTCAGTTCTCACTTTGAAATGAGGAAAGACTTTAAATATGAAATTGAGGCTAAGATAGCCAACCGGGAAAATGAAAACAATGGATTATTGCAAAACTGCACATATTTTACAAGTTCACTTGTTAAATGAAAGGGCATAATATGTTCAAGAACGTCTCTAAAGTTCTAAAAAGGTTTTTAAAAAATGAAGTAAAATCTCCGAAAGTGTGTGTCAGCTTAAGTTATATCTAATCAAAGTTGTGGAAAAACTGCAGATATTAGATAGACATCCAATTTTTCCATAATACAATAGTGAATAACTTAATTATGTTTGGTAACATAAATCAATATAAATGCCGAGTATTTCCCCAGCTGGTTAATGTTTTTAATGGTTATCTTTCTGTGAAACTGGGTGTAGCTGCTTGTTTGGAATGCTTTGGTTTCTCAAAATCCTCTTTACTCGTCCAATTTTGTCAGTGGGGATTGTTTTTGACAGCCAGATTACTTTTCCTCTGCAAGACATAAGGGTTGTTTAAGTCAAGTATCAAACAAAGGAAAAACTTAAACTTACTTTTGCATTTGATTAAGACATAAAAGAAAGATCTAGAAAGCAATCATGGGATAATGAAAAAAAAAATGTTATAGTTAGAAGTTTTTCAGATTTGCCTGTGCAGTGGTTAACACTTTACATTATTACAAAAAAGAGCAAAGTGATTTTTGTGTCCAAGTAATAATGCTTGTTCAACTACGTCTTGACAAGGGAAGTCGCCCGGCTGGTGAAAAATAATAAAAAATCCATTTCGGAAAGGGAATTGGGGATTCATGAGGACAGGGAGACAGAGAGGGGGAAGGGGGGAGAAGGAAAAGGGAAAAAAAAAGGGGGGGGGGTTAAATGGGGTAAGAAATAAGACGGGGTGATGGGTGAACGAAAATTTCAGACTGGGGCAGAGAGGGATGTCAAAGGTGATTAAACCCAATAGCTTCACTCATTAGTCATGTACAACAACGAATGAGCAGGTAGAAAAATTCTGGTGACAGGGGATGTGTGTAAATCAGGTTTGACGTATAGCTGGGAGTTCTTTCAGAATTTTTTCATTCCCAAAGGATAGAATTGTTTAAAAATGCATTATATCCTTACACTGTTCGTCTTATTTGTGTATGAAGACAAAGTCTTTCTGTTGGATTGAAGAAAGATATTAATTTAAACAATTAATAATGAGGCATAGACGATGATAAATAACAGTTTTGTCTATTTAAGATTAAGGACAACGTTTGTTTTTCAGATGTGACAAATATAAGCATAATAATATGAAAACAGCGTAGAACATAGAATGCAGAGTCCTTTGCATACACGCCACTCAAATAAGTGCTTTTGCTAAGCTCCTTGCTTTAATCTCCATGTGTTCTTTACGCGTGAATGAAGACCAATAAATGAAATGGTCTCTGAACAGAACGTCAAATCTTTTGTAATGAAGTTTAGAGATCAAAAGCGGCTGTATCATTCTGGCTCTCCATTCCGCATCTGAAATAATGATTTATTTATTTTTTTTTTTTGTTAAATGTGAAAAAGATCCCATTGATCTATTTTCTTACTGGTCTATGATAAGAACATGAAATGGAAACAGACGAGAGATATTTTGTTTACAAAGACAAAGCCAAGACCAACTGCCTCAAACAGTTTGAAAAACAAAATGCTTTGGACTGTCGTCAAGAGCAAATTTTTTTGCAACAATTTCTCAGACAATGTAAGCAAAGTTCTTTGTTTTGAGAACAATTCCATTTTCCTGTGTTGTTTACCTTGGTAATTCCATGTGAATAGGGTAAGAAACATTGCCATGTTATAAATACA
>JBCEWB010165434.1:0-10346 GCA_039654565.1 Peronia peronii | reverse complement strand
ATGAAAATAACAACAAACTGCATTGTTTTTTAGTCTTGCCAGTTAAAAATCAATCCATCTAAATCTTTAGGAGAACAAAAAAAAAAAAATAATAATAATTAAAAAGTATATGAGTCTCACTCGTCATCTCACTTTAAGTTGTACTCTTAGAATGACTGTAGCTCACTTATGGCCAACTCACCATAAGCTCTAGTATACTCACTCCATTTTGAGTCTCATCCCGTCAAAATATTGCGGCGATCAGAGACAGAGTCAGAATGTGACACTCAGCAGTGTGTCTGCAGCTCTACTGTTTTCATCTCTCTCTCTCTTCATGTTGGTCGTTTTTCTTGTTCAATTACTTAAATTAAGTTGTAAAATGTGTCAACAGAACTGAAGAATATAAAAGTCAGTCCCCGATCTGAGACGGCAACACGTAGATCAGTGAGCTCTTTCACACAAACAAGTTATATTGTCTTAACACAGCCGTCTTTGGTTACAACATCTACAAAACAGGAATCTTATAAAAGTGAATCTTTTGAAAATTTAAACTGCTTTCGTGCAGCTCAATGAAAAAAAAAAGCATGATACGTATGTATAAGAACATAAACGATCATTTTGTCAACCATTCGGATATGCACTTTTAAGGCTGTTGACCAGATAAAAATCTTTCAAATATCAAATAATCTGCTCTATGTTTGCACTGTTTTTGTTTCTGTTTTTCTATTTTGAATTATTGATGATATAAACGGCGCTGTTATACAGTGCATTCCTGTCGACTTACATAGCATGTTCTCTACACAATTTTTAACATTTCTGAATGCCACTGAATGTCATTTGCAATATCCCTTATTGTTGACATTCTCTGTTTGAATTTGCGGCGGCGATGACATGCCAGAAATACTAGGCATAAGCCGGGAACGGGACAGATCCAATAATTATTACTATGCATCTAAAGCTCCCACATCCATCTGGTGCACAGGTATGCAAACTATGCCATCCATACCCCGTGCCATTGTCCATTATGATAAATTTAATGATAGTCTTCTACCGTATTGCTCTTATAATGTTAGATCTCTGACGAAGGAAATATAAAAGAATGTAATCATTTTCAATGCGGTATTTCAACATTTTTTTCCAACTTTAAAAAAAAAAAAAAGTTGCATTTCTTTTCAATAGGAATGGCAGATACACAAAGATGCAAATCTGTCATTGCATTGCCTTCAAAATATTTGATCTCCAGGGAATGAAATATAAAAGACGTTGTCATTTTTATCACATTTTTTATAGACAAGGACTCTTCATTCGAGTTTTAAAAGAAAAACGTTTCCTTTACCTTGAAAGGGAAAGGAAGATATAATTATAAAAATAATATTTTGCACATTAAGTCCCCAAAAGGGCTCACTTACCACCTAGCTCATCATTTGTGGCACTAGCCTACATAAATATTTCCTCCTTTTTTTTTTTTTCTAGACTTCAAGTGAAATGGATGAAAAGAAATGTAATTGAAGACCCAGAATGAAAAGTATTTAAGTCCGCTTTAGAAGAATATATATATCGAAAAAAGAAACGTTTGATTATTCTTTTGTCCCAAAATCATATTATTATGCGACTTGGCTCAATGTCCAGTTCGAGGCATCATGTGGAAAAAAGAGATTTTGTCAACCGCGTATTGAGACCGAAACCGAAACCACAAGATAACCGTCCTCAGGTGGTTGAAAGACGTAAATAGACCGAAACAGCGTATTTTCTTTCTTGTCTCTCTCTGTGGGCTGGGTTTTCTTCCTGTTTTATTTCGACTGCAGAACTCAGAGCACCCCTGCCTAATATCTGGGCCCCTTGAACACAGTTGAGTTGCCAGCGAAAATATATTACTTGCAACGTTAATAACCATATTAAGGAAAAATACATGGCTGGCAATATCATGTTAAAATTGGGTCTCCTAGGAAAGGCGTGAATGGCATAATATGATGATATAAATATGTACATAATGTGGATGATATGAAACCTATAGATCATACAAATGATGCCAAAGTTATATGTTTAGTGAGAGAGTTTAGTGAGAAATCAGGCGCTCGTCAAACTGAGGCGACCGGAGAAATCACGTGTTTTTCAACAGTGAATGAATTTTTAACACATTTTTTCTTCTTCACAGAGCCCTTCTATATCAATCTAAATATGCATTTTAGAGTTAAATTTGTTGAAATAGATTGAGCTAAAGCCCAAAATTTGTAAATTAGTGGCATGGCCTAATAAGGATTAACAAGAGTGATCAGTCATTTCCCACTAAATTCAGTTGCAGCAGCAGGTCACCCCCATCGTCTTTAATTGCCAGCATCTTGATCTCTACTTAAGTCAGAACAATAAAGTTTTCACACACAGAAAGGGAAATAGATAATCTTCCCAGCAATACTATATATGCTTACACTTGACGAGAGCCTGATTTCATTGTGTCATATCTATGGATTTTGTGATTTCGCCTAACCTCCGCTCATTCAATGCTGTCTTCCATGTTTACATGACAATGAAATGGAGAGAGAGAGAGAGAAAAAAAAAACGAAACAAGACTTCCCTCGAACTCTACTGTTTGGAAGAATTTTTCTCTCAACAGAAATCTTAATAGTAATATGACTATTGTATATTTCCACACACTCACATATCGTTCCCTACTATGTCTTTCCTTTGCTCCTTTCTCCCCCCCCCCCTCGGTCTCTCTCTCTCTCTTTCCCTTCTTTATTGTCTCATCTTCTGTCATATCCTTCTCTTTTTCTTTCCCTTTTCTTCACTTTTCCTACCCCCTTGTCACCACGTCCCTTCCCCAACTTCTCCTAAACTTGTCCCGCCCGTGAATACTTGTAATGACTCTAGTAATTCATCCCCACTGCCACTACCACTACCACCAGCAATATCACTACCACAATTATTACCATCACCAGCACTAATATCACTGCGTTCATCGCTCTCCCCCCCCCCCTACCCTCGTAAGGATTAACATCATTTCGTATGCTCTATTAGCCATAGTCATTATCAAGGGCATAAAAGCTACATGTACATGTATCATGGGCTTAAAGAGCGTTTATTCTCCTCTAGTTGAAAGCAAATCAATACGGGTATTTAGTGGGTGCGGGTGATAATGATTCCAAGGCCGTTGGTGAGGGTTGGCAATTCAGAGGAGTTACATTTACTGAGCCAATAATCCACATTATAAAACAGGGATGATAGATGAATTGATGGAGGAAAGAGTGGATAACGGATGTATGGATGATGGATGGATGGACGGATGGATGGATGAATAAATCAATGGATGGATGAATGAATGAATGAATGAATGAATGGATGGATGGATGGATGGATGGATGGATGGATGGATGGAATTGATGAATGGTTGGATGGATGGATGTTTGGATGGATAAATAAATGGATGGATGAACAAATGGATGGATGGATGGATGGGTGAATGAATAAATGAATGGGTGGATGGATTAATGAATGGATGAATGAGTGGATGGATGGATGGATGGATGGATGGATGGATGGAATATGATAGGGTGAAATGGATGGAAGAAGGAAGAGAGATAGGTGCATTAATGAATGGGTGGATGGATAACGGGAGAGGAAAGGGAAATAAAGACAGGAAGCAGGTTGGGAAAACAGATGAAACACGGGCACTACATTTACTATCAAATAGCCTATGACAACTGGAGGAAATCGTAGTCAACCTGCGGTCATTAATCGAGCACAGATGGAAGGGGCTGCATCCAGTGAATAACAAGTCTTGTATAATCCTCTATTGATAAATACAGAGACAGGTGGTAGGTCTCATCATCTCTTTCATCATTCTGTCTACATTACCCATTCTGTTACCAAACGCAATCTAGAGCCTGGACATAAAATGGACAACACCACATGCGTTTGATGAGGTTCCGGGGGATGCTAGTCTATTTAGGGTGTAGTTTATTGAGCAATACCTTTATTAGAATTGAACCCCCCTGTGATAGGATAGAGGATGGTCCTATTTCTCCATCGATGATGACATTTTCTTTGTTCATTTGGAGTGTCATCAAGGACAAGATTTAGCGAAAAATCAGAAAGCTGTCTTATATTTTGTTAGAGAATATTACTACACTGGATTTTAGAACGTTATTTATAAGATATTGTGTTATATTAATGAACTGTCGATCACATTTGGCTAGGAAAATGAGAAGACAATGTTGGTTTCTAAAGATTTTAAGTACGATAAAACTGCAAACAGAAGTCCATTTCTGGTTATATCGTTACTGAGATAAGTTTTGGGAAAAGATGTAGGATTCCCTGTTCCTCCAACATTGTTAAAAGTTTTCTTTGTTGTGTTGAGGTACGTTGAAATATAAGACTATCCATTTCATTTGATGAGAATAAATTTTGTGACAGAAATTGTGATAGATTTCACTAAAAATTGAATGTGAGAAGATTATGTAGTGCCCAGGTGTTACTTGCAGGTTAAAATTACAAACTGAAGTTCATTTCTGGTGATGTCTTTACGAAGATTGAACTTGAGACAGGATAGAAGGGCTCGTTATTCCTCCACCAATAGTAACGTCGTCTTTGTTTGGTTGTGTTAAGTTTTGAGATTAAATACAGACATCTGTTCACACATTTCACACATATATGTATTATTGGCAGGCTAATATTATAAACTGATACATGATATCCATTTCTTGTCATGTCTCTGTTAGAATCGAACAGGAACAGGATATGACATTCTCTATTCCGGCAGTTATGCGGAAATCTTTTCTTTGTTATGTTACAGTATGATCAAGGATAGGACACAGGGATAAATTAAGAAACTGTCATATATTTCCTTAAAAATATGATATAGTTCCCGATATTATGTGTAGTTAAAAACTACAAACTAAAGTCCATTTCTGATTACATCTTCATGGGATTGGACATTGTATAGGACAGGGGATTCCCTATTTCTCCAACCATGCTAAATTAATTTCTCTTTATTGGGTTAAAATACATCCCGCTCAGGGATAAAATATAGGGATAAATTTAGTAACAGCCATATACATTTTGCTAAAAATATGAAACTATAATCTGCTTCTTTGATTTTATAGCTAAGTATGACTACAAACTGATGTTAATTAATTTCTCATTATAATAACATTTTTATTATTGAAGAAGGTTTCATATCATATCATTGAATGGTCCTCATGTTCTGTACAGTTAAAATAGCCGGTTCCTCTCATAATAATGATGTTCTGTGGCAGTTCAGATTTCAGCTTTTTATTTTGTTCGCAAAACAGCCAACCTGACGTCTTTACTGTTGGCAAAGCTTAGCTTCTGTTTGGCCCATAGTTATAGGTAATCTGCCCTTTTTAAAAATGTTATGTACCAAAGGGATCGTGTGCAGCATGTGCTTATGGGCATAGTTAGAGAATGTCGATATAAATGCTTCCTGCATTAAGTCCATGTAGAAATTTTAACTATTCGTTCCCATTACTTTTAAAACCATTCTTTACAACCTATCCTCCTTCGACTTCTTTAAAACCCTGCGTAAAGAAAATAAAAATAAAAAGGAAGGAAAAAAGGAAAGAGAGAGAAAAGAAAGAAAGATAGAAAGAAAGAAATATGGAAAGAAAGAATTAAAAAAGAAATGAAGAAAGAAAGAGAAAAAGTAAATAAAAAGGATGGAAAGAAGACAGAAGAGAGAGAGAAGATGGAAAAAATAAGAAAGAAAGAAAGAAAGAAAGAAGGAAGAAAAGAACGAAAGGAAGAAGATAGATGGAAAAAAACGAGAAAGAAAGGGAGAAGAAGGAAGAAGGAAAAAAAATTAAGAAAGAAAGGAATAACGGAAGAAGACAGATAATGAGAGACAGAGAAGGGATTAAAAAAAACAACGGAAAGCTGTATGTTAACCTTATCAGTCGTGTCTAACGTCATAAGGCTTAGCTCCATTGTCTAAACCAGCATCTTGTAACCTGTAAAGATGTCCAATACCCTGTCAGATTCCATCGGTATTCGGCGCCAGTCATGCTCCACGTAGCTATATCTCTTCCCTGTCAGGAGGAGAATTCCCTGCCATGCCCATCGCTTAACCCTGGAACTGTCCAGCGGACGATCTGACAAGGACTTGTGAGGTCGGTGGCCTAGTGGTTTTAGTTTCGAACTCTGATACCGACATTTTGTCCATGGGAAAGACAATGTTATTGTTAGACTGACATAAATTTGAGCGCCTAACAGACAGCCGACTTGTATGCTTCCCAGGAAGCTGAGAACGTAAATGAGAGTCTCTTTGGGTTTGTCGGGGTAATAATAGATTGTAAAGGATTTGGCTGGATTATTACCTCTAGCATAAACTACATTCTTTATTAAACCTAAGTTTTTATTGTCACTTATAGAATTCCTGACATCCTGTCGCCTTCTGTTGACACGTTTTGAGTTAACCATGAACATTAATGTCAACACAGACACCCTGGCGCTCCAGGTACTTTCTCATAGATAATTTGAAGGTTTAACCTTTTGCATGCCAGGGACATATCAATCAGAAAATTTAGACGTTATTTCAAACGCCAAGATCCAGTGACTCGACTTTTTTACGATGAAAACTTAACCGCTTAGTAACCCTAAGGATGTGGCGCTTTGAACTGTTGGACGTTACCCGCTTTAACATAGGAAAGATAGGAGAATAAATGTTCAAATGTCTCACAGCCAGTCAAAATGAGTCATATGCCGATTTTGCACCAATTTGAGTTATTACTCAAAACCTCAATTCATAATTATTTTCATGTAGTGAAAAAAAAAAAAAAAAGAACTTTCGCGTTCGAGTGACTGTGGCCAGAAATTGTGTAAACTGAAAAGACAAGAGATGATAAACACCTGCTAAATTTTAATAAGAAGAAAAATCAGCAAAAATGAACAATTTCACCGCGTAACTCTATATATTCGCTTCACAATATCATGATAGACTTATAATCTGCCCATAAGCGCAATATTTTCTTATTCAGACATAAACGTTTTTTGTTGTTGTTTTTTTTTTCACTTTCTGCAATGTAGACCATCGATGTCAGACCACCCTCACCATATCCAACCTCCGATTTCTCTGTTCGAGTCCAGCGACTTACAAGTCATTCTGACTGGCCCGCAGACAAATATCCTTGGTAGTGAAAGGGTTAGCATGGCATGGCAGATCCATCATAACCTCATTCCATTGCAAGCTTCTGTATATTGTCGTCGCCATAGCGTAGATGGTCCAGAGAAGTGGAACCACTCAAGATTGACAAAGATAGATGTCATAATCGGGCTCCTTTCCTCGTTTCAGTGATGGTCGAATTGATGACGTGCCATCTACGCGAGAGAGAATCTGTTTCGGGCCAATTACCCGGTCGACGTCCCCAATGTAATAATATTTTGCCTGTAGATTGAGGTGATGATGGCCTCTGTGACTAGCTAGTTCATCAAGCTGAAGACTAAACCTTTCTTTGGGCTCTAATTTATTATGAGACAACATGTCAGATTCACTTGATTTGCCACAGCATTCATTGTGATAAATGTAACGTGGAAAGAAAAGGTCACCTTGAGATTGGTTATTCAGTATCTGAAAAGGACAGTGAAATTCTTCATCAAAGCTATCAGATACATTGGATCCAAACCAGTGATCTGAGAACGAAATTATTTCTTTGCAATTAAAAACAGCAAATTATGTTACATGCAGAAAAATAATAGAGGGCGAGGGAATTGGAAGGGGGATTGGGGGGGGGGGGGGGAGAAAGGGGTTATCCGGTTGCCACTTCCCCACTCACTTTTCCACAAAATAGTACCAGAATCCCAAACTATTTCTCTTCCTCAACAGGCCAAACACATCCTGACACACACAGACAGTTGTAAATTGTGTATAATTGGATGTATCGAGACACACATGTGTGAACACGAAGACCTTCAAGAAATTTTGGAAAGTGACTCGAAGTCCTCTAATGATGGTGTTAATGCGATAACATTGTGACGAAGCACGTATGGTTCATCCTATGTCCTCCTAGTGAAGGTTGTCAAGCAACGTATGTTGGATGTCGTACCCTGCAAACACACACATATGCACAGGCACTGTAATCTAATTAGATAAAAGATGAAAGGAAACGTATTAAAAAAAAAAAAAAGAAAGAAGAAAGAACAGGCTGAAAATCCAAATAACGCCACTCAAACATGTTCGTATGAGGAGAAAACTCAACCCGGAAGAGAGCAGGAAGCAGTTCCGCTCACTCACAGACATCCGTGCGGCCCTGGGGCCTGAACTGGTGAGCAGTCAGACCAAGGCAGGTGGGGCACGCGGAAATGAAATCAGAGTCGGATGTCTCAGATCATCAGCCACAGCTGAGCAAATGTCCGCTAATGACAGCCCAGTATGGAGAGACATCCCAGCAGCTGGCAACCGTTCAGCGCATTACATTTAAATCTCTTCCATATGGGTCTTATATCCTGGCTGTATTGCAATGATTATATGTGTAGGGCGTGTCCGAAGGAGTTTTTATGTTTATGTATGTTTATAATACATTTGCATGCATAGACCATAATGATATATCATACTTTGTGAATATGATGTTTGCGAGGCGCATGAGAGTGCGTTTGTATTTATTGTATGTAATAAAAATGTGACCTGCACATAATTTCATAAAATATTCTTTTGGACCTCAAAGATTATATCTCGAATATGTAGGATAATTTATTGTGCATACGATGTGTTCTGGTACTTCACAGGTTAGGAATGGGACATATGTTTGTAAATGTGTATGTATGCGTTTGTGGAACAAATTATAATAGTGCGTGCATAATTATGGCATGTGTGTGTGTGTATGTGTGTGTGTCGAGCATGTATGATAATATGTGCACACGTTATGTGATTGTACTTCAAAGATTATATATGGAACGTGTGCCAGTATATATGTATATGTGTACGGAGGTAGGTGTGTCTTTAGAGCATAAGTGTAATGATCATAAGTGAATGTTTTGTGTATTCTTTATGATAAAAAGACATAATTATGAATTGTATGGGGCATATGCGTCCTTCATATGTTGTTCATATTTTTACCTGTGTGAAATACGTTCAATAATATTTGTACATATAGTGTATGTTTGAAATGGGATTTCTGAGGATGGAACCTAGAAATGTACTTTAAATTTCTCTATCTGTGTGCTGTTGTATCCATAGTTAAGTGAAATGTATGGCTGATGTTGTGTCTTGCATATCTATGGTAAGGAAGCATAGTGGTGAATGAACTTGTGATTGTAGATGTGTCTATTTACAGTTATTTGCTTACGAGTTGCATGGAGGTATAAGCAATAAGAACAGTAAAAAGAGGATTGTTAACAAATGTGAATATAATATGTAGATTATACCGGATAAATTTTAACGTCCAAATGTTAACTCGAGTTGTTCGATTCCTCCAACTCTGCAGGATAGCGTACTTTCATCGGGACTTTTCAGAGAGACTGAGAGAGAGAGAGTGAGGGGGGGGGGGGAGAAATACAAATAGGCAGAGGTACAGACAGAGACTGACTGACTGACAGACAAAAAGAAAGTGTGGAAAAGAGGAAAGAAAGGAAAGAAAAAGAGAAGAGAAAAAGATAGCAAAAAGCGAAAAAAAGACAAAAAAAAAACATTAGTAATGAAGGTAAGAAAGAGAAGAAGAAAGAGAAGAAGAAAGAAAGAGAGACAGAAAGAAAGAAAGACAGAAGAAAGAAAGAGAGAGAAAGCAAGAGAGAAAAAACAAAGAAAGAAAACCTGAAAACAGAAAGAAAGGAAAGAAAAAAACAAAGAAAGAGAGAAAGAAACACAGAAAGAAATTAAGGAAGGATGAAAGAAAGGAAGACAGAAAGAGGGAAGAGAGAACGCTTTAAAAAAAGATGAAAGATGAAAAGCATTAAAGGTCAGGCAATAAAAGAGAAAGTTACTAATGAAACGTAACTAGGGTACTTTTCGTATGAAGGCTGTGACTGAAATAGGTCAAATGAACAAACCAGATGACATGACCTGTTATTTTTTAGGGATCTTCAGTGAGGTCAGTGTGTAGTTTCAAAACAATTGTAGGGTCTTCCAAACAACCAACGGCATCCTTGAGTCTCAAATGGCAGAATCCAGGAAGTGGATACAACTGTTCAGAGAGGCTTGACAAGACAAAAAGTGACATTGAGGTGAAATCGTGTTATGCCGAGTTTCTGTATATATAATCAAGTTATTTCATTATCCATAGAGATCACCACACTTAAGATAAGATAAGACAAGATAAGATAAGATGAGATAAAATTTTTCCCCGCCGGGGGCCCGGGGTTTATAAGTAGGTTCTCTGCTCCCACCTGCAGGTGGTGTAAGCCCGCCATCGGTGGGATGTCTC
>JBCEWB010165423.1:0-10346 GCA_039654565.1 Peronia peronii | reverse complement strand
AACAACCTGTCAAAGTTTCTCTTCTTAGTCTGGTGAAATAACAAATCTGAAATGTTCACCCGCTTACCCCCCTTAAGAGAAAGACAAAGATTTATGTTGTGCATGTGAATTTAAATCACCAACAGTTCCATTCTGCTCCCGAATCTTCAATCGTCAAGTTGCTGTGATTTTTCTTGAGTCTGCCCAGTTCCCAAGCTACATTCGTGATATTTTTGTTCTATATGCATGTGAGTGAAAATATCACGCATATATACTGTGTCTCATCGACTTTGAATAGTACTTCCTTTTGAGGGTAAATAAAGTTGATTTTATGTTACCAAACATGCAAGGGCAACTATATTGCCCTTGCATGTTTCGTACCGATTCCTTCCAAGCACATTAAATGACACCACAGTGCCCAATATCACGCTGAGAACTGACCTGAAGTAAAACTGAGGGATGAGATCCAGACTGGCTCGTTGCGAGGAATGGTTGAAGACGGTGATGCGGCACATGATGGTGCGACTGACCGGCTTGGCATACTCGATGCTGATATCCCAGTAATCATGCTCATCAAAGACACCTGGACAGAGTCAGGCATTAGTAACAAACATACATATAGACAGACAGACAAGGACACATGGACAATCTCTCTCTGTTGTGTATCATACTTCTAGAGAGTTTCACGCTCTGTACCTTTGATAATATGGATGAAATTTTTTTATATAATATATAAAGAGCATGATGAAAAATGAAAGGGGAGAAATTCTCACTAGACTGTAACATGTTTAACATTGATATAAAGCATATCTTCCCCTAACCTGCTCTTCAGGCATAATAAATGTCACACCACCCACAGTCAGGTACCGCTACATTTGGCAGTTTTCGAACTGATGCATGAATTATCTTAGATCCCAGACTTATACCAGTGTCCATGATCTCCAATTCGGGTTCGGATGGAGTGCGGTTGTGGTTGATGAGCTGCTCATAGGGAAAAGGTGCTTGCGGGTAGCGATACAGAGCCCTCATATAGTTGTGCTTGGGTGTGTTGTCCAGGTAGTAGTACAGCTCCTTCACATCCTCTCCATGGTTACCCTGGTAACAAGCAAAACAACAGCGATGTAATTTCTACAGCTATTCTGTTTGTCAGAGTGCATTTGTTGTCACTAAAGTTGAAGCTGTTTCAAATGATTTTTTTATCTGCCTCTTTCTTCCTGCGATTGTGAGTTCAGTCTTACTCCCTGTGAGGTTTTAGCATCTAATGATAGTGTTGTGTCTTTTCTAGAAACTTTACATCAAACAAACAAACATCATGGAGTTATTTCCCTCTTACCTCTCTGCCTGTAAGTCCAAACAGGCGTTCCTTCAGGACAGGATCTTTCTTATTCCAGAGGGCCAGAGACGCACACAACATGCCGAACTTGTCACAAATGCCCAGCAAGCCATCCTCTCCCCAGTGATAGGCTTGTTTGGTGGCCTCCAAGTAGGTCAGGTAGTCCCAACTGTTGGGACAGGGACAACATACTACAGCGGCTGGAATACCTAGCCAGTGTGTGTCAGCATGTAGCTTATACTACAGGTAATGACTCATGACACCAGCTGGGTCTGTCACAATGGACAAGGCCATCCCTCAATAAAACATTTTTCTTGATTTCTTTTGTACTTTCAGTTTGAGAGACAGAAATTAAAAGAAAACTATGTTTGTCAAGCTCAGGATGTTGTAACGTTCATTCATAAAGTTTACAGGTCTTTGAGCGTTAACCATAGGAACAATAATCAATTGTCAGGGGATCTATCTATGACGGCAAGACCCCAACAACAACTGGACACACCAGACATTTCTCAGTCACTGACCTAATCTTCTCTTAGTGTAAAACAAAATTTTGATGACAATATAGCACAATTTAGGTATGACAGCAACTTCACAAATGATGCCACAGTAAATCTCGCTATGACATGATTCAATCTTGGGTCAGAGAGAAGGCACGGAAAAACAATATCTTTATCAAACTGGGTTGTATTAACAGCAGCTTCCTGCTCACAAATATCAAAGCGCACAATAATTTTCATTTCTGCATTTTTTAAGACAAATATATTCAAAATAATAGTATTTTGTCATTTCTTTTCGTAAAGGTTGGCCAAATATTGCTGGAAATATGAACAACAAGGAAAAAGAAAAGAAAACAAAGCACCAGAGATGTGTCATAATTGAATTGAAATGGAGAAAAGTTTGAGTTAATCACCATGAGCCGTTGGGAGAGTAATCTTCTCGTATGGTTCCCCATTGCCTCTCAGCAAGGTAAGGCCCCCAATACAGTGGATCATTGGCATGTTCTGTCAGTTTCTGCTCCTCTTTGTGAATACGTTTTTTGAAGACATCTGCAAACTTTTTCTTTGCAGGACCAGAATCTATTGCCTGGCTCGATGAGCGCTTGCTGTGTTCAGATGGTATTGAAGATGCCATGTTTGTTCACTGCCAACTGCAAAAGCAAGATTTCATAAATCTGCAAAAATTTATGGCAAACTGAAATTGTTGTTGTCCTTAGCATGGACAAGCTCTTGACGTAACTTCTATAAACCTTTGGAAGTACTACTGATTTCTTTTTTTGAATCCATGAAAAACCAATGAATTTTAGCTAGAGTAAAGTGACAGTATGATATACTTCTTTTTCCAACAATAAACGTTTGGAGCTGTAATTTCAAACAGTTCAAATGTTCAATTCCAATATTAATCTCTGTTGATATAACCATATTTTACTTGAGTTTTAATAACATTCTGTTATCATAAGCACAACTGACAAAACTGGTGGCCTCCAAAACTTGGGAATCCTTCCACCAAGAATGAAGTTTTGTCATTTGCTGTGGTACATGACTGCACAGGAATGAGATGCTATAATAATATATGTAGATGTAAGATATGTATGCACAGAAAGAAGAATCAGAAGAACAACATAAACACACACATGCACAGTACTGTACTGGTTTATGTCATACCGATAAACACGGCGCATTTTTTTTTTCAATTTTAAAATTTGAAATAAGCTTTGATTGACAATGGATGGATGTTGTAGTAAACTGTATTGACAAGCTATATTATTACTTCAATGATAACTATTGATATGACCGCTCAGTTTTTTTCTCTCTCTTTGCAGATTGCGTAGGGAGTTATCAGTAAAACGAGACAGAGTTGATACGAATGTACCTCTTAGTAAATGAGCCAATTTCAGCCCATTGCCGCAACAAAAAGCATTTAGAAGATCGGTGGCTATCGCTGGCAACGGGATAACCTCAGGCTGAGGTGACTTGAGTCTCTAACGCCGATGAACAGATTTGTTTACAACCGGGGCCAGGGGCAGCTACTCTGATAAACCGATATGTCTGCCGGATTGCCCAGTGTATCTAAACAATTCTGCATAAGTATATAAAAAGCGTCAGTTTCTCCTTCAGTGACATGTACAGTGATGGTGATCATGTTTTCTATTTTATTATGAATACAACTATACTTCAATGTATTACATCGACGAAAAACCTCTAACAGTTCTGAAAAGTTATTCAATTACATTAGCACTTACACTGACTTTTTGATGCCAGGAAAGGTCACCAAGGGGACGTTACTCTCAATAAAAGTTTTACTCGGAACTTGCGTCTGCCCTAAGTCAATGCAATAATCAACAGGCCAAGACCGTCAACGAATGGCGTGCTGGCCCGAAGTCAATTAAGTTTATTATAAAACACCGGCGATCTATGCAGACTACTCATTCCCAGCTGGACCTGTGTTGTTGGTAAGTTTGCTGTCATGACTGAATATCTAGATCCAGACTGGAGGGTCAGTGCTTAGAACGAGTATTTTGCGTCACCTGTGTCGGCATCATGTCAAATTGCACCAATCTGAATCAAAATTGGCCAGTTTTAATTGCTTTATGTCCAAAGAAATCAGCCAAGTTTTGGTACAAACTGGTGCAATCTGATCGATGCACATATATCGCCTTTATCGGATGACGCATTGTTGCATTCACCCTCCAGTCCTATAGTCTAATAGATTTGTACCCACCAAGTGAAAAACGGAAAATCCCCACGTCTATCTTTAGCAGGGAATACAAACCCTCCATACTGTTCACAAGTTTGCCTCACTGTCTGGTTTGACCCTATTACCGTTGCTATTGGGACCCGTAGAATATTTTTGCTATATGGACCGGGGCTATTTTTAGAATACCCCTGTGGAACTGGACCACGGACCCGGGGCTATTTTTAGAACGGACCCGGGTCCTCATAGAATATTTTTGCTATATGGACCTGGGCTATTTTTAGAATACCCCTGTGGACACGGACCCAGGGCTATTTTTAGAACATTTTTGCTTTATGGACCCGACATTTTAGTGTTACGTTGCCCGAGCGTTCATTTGCTGTCCGGACCCTGGCTTACTATCTGGTCATGTGTTTTCTAATTATTGACTTGCTATTGGGACACATGCTTTCTAAATATATTGGCTTGCTACTCAAGTAATAGATTTAGTAGTAGTACTAGGTAGATCTGTCAGCTTCCTATGCCGACAGGGTGTCCCTTTAGTTCTGTTTTACTAACGGGACACGGGTCGTCTTGGTGCAGGGATAATAGATCTAATAGAACTATATTAAATGCTTGCTTAACTTTCGTGTTTAAACCGACAGAAACCGACACTCCCGAGAGCGTCGCCTAAGGTTTAGAGCGACAGAAACCGACACTCGGCCCACAGTGCTGTTACCATTCAGACCGACAGTGGAAACACACCTTTTTTGGTGGACTGTCATTGGTTGATAAAATGACATTTGTGACCTAATAATAAAAGGGGAACCTCATCGACGAATCAAATAAGAGTTCTGTGATACCTAGGGTGTGCTAGCGCATGTTCTGAGGCAGCTACATAGCATATTCTATGGCGCTTTGGTCGGCGGCAAGAGATCATTTCTTCTGCCTCGTCGATCGCCATTGCGCACTCGCAGTCTCGTTCACTGGCTTTTGAACTCGTTTGTTAAGAGTCTATGAAAATGACACAGTGTGTAATTAGGAATCAGGCATTGATACTGGATTAAATCTAGATTTGGATGACGGGCAAAACACCAACATATCTTGCATGTACATAAGATCTATTATGAACTGAGATGCGATCTAGCCTAGATCTAAACCCGGATCAATGCGATTTAGCTTTCGATCAAGCTGTAGATCTAAGTCGAATGCCTTGAGTTAGAAAGCATAGTCAAGTAGATATTTATTAGACAAAAATGAAAGTTGTTTATTCCTACTTTTTTACTCTTCAAAAGCTTATAATATTTAATATCCTCCTTTTCTTTTTTTTGTTTCTGTCTCTCCTTTCTTTCTGTCTCTCTGTCAGTCTCTCGATTTCAGCTTCTTTTTATATCGCATTGAATATTAAAGTAGATCGTTGATAGTAATGGCAAATACAGTAGATAAATCATTTATTCTTCATTTAAATTTGATAAATGGGGCACTTTGCTTGAAAAAGAAATCGACTGTGGTTGTTTTCTCTGCAACCACTGAACTTCACCTGACCGGAGGTCAGAAAAATGTAAACACACCGGGCCGCCGCAGCATGCAGGAAGTTGAACATACGCACAAAGACTGCTGCTGATTAATGTATACACGAAAGGGTATTGCCTCATTATAAATTTATCAATTACACTGTATACATCTATATCTGAAACATCTAAAAAAAAAAAAATCGCCCGGGTCCGTATAGCAAAAATATTTTATGGGGACCCTGGTCCCTATAGCCACTTCATTGACCCTATTGTGGTGGGAAGGAAATTTATGTCTAAAATTCTTCCTCGTGAGCCTGTTGAACCAGATGCCCTTCAAAATAGTAATGAGCCATGCATTTTCGTGTTTATCTCATTATGGACTTAGACATCTTTGTTTTGTTTGCGGTGAAACTGTATGAACATGCAGTGAAAATCATAAAAGAAAGATGAACTAGGAGTGCGATAATGTTCGTTGTTTTCGATTCAGTATCATAAAAGTGATTTGTGAAGCTGACAAATGCAACCACACATTCCTCAGAGATGCCCAGGCTGTTTCGTAAATAGTAGTTTGTAGCATACAGTATATATTATAAATTTCATATGTTAGTGGTGGAAGTTTGCCGTAGCTGTCAACAAGCTTCTGTTCGATAGGACAGTTTGAAATTGTTCACAGGAAGACAAAACTTGGACTAGCTTAGTGAGATGATGTGTACGTGTATAAGTCGGAAGTGCTTGCAGCTTATCAAGACTGTTTAGGTATGTTATTTTCCCTTCGCTGCCTTTTTTCTGTTTTTTTTTTTTTTTTTTTTGCATATACATGATGTCTTTCATTTCTCTTAGCTATCAGTATCACTTGTTCTTGCAATTAGTTGGAGATCACATTTATTTATAATCCCTCATCTACAGGTTAAGTTACTTAATTTCCATGTCACAAAGCCCTGCATAAGATAATCTTTTTGAGCTTGACTGGATGAACTGATTTGTCTTGCAGCCAGTCAAAATGAGACGTATGTCGATTTTTCGCCATATGGGATTTTTCGTATTATGTGATAGCTTATGTCATACCCTTTCAGATGGTGAAAAAAGTTTTGAGCTAACTTTATTCTAGCAGAGATATTGCAGTTTAAAAAGACAAGGGGTACCCTCCCAGCAATGACCGAAATTCTTAGAAAATCGAATTTAAATGAATGGTCAAATGCATAAATCTACATATCTACCTCACAAAAACCCGATTTTAATAAAATGATATTTTTAAAGGGAGGTTAAGACCAATATTGTCTTCTTCAGAAATGAATGCACTTTCGATTTCTGCAGTAAAACAAAATTTTGGTGTTGGACCCCCCTCATCACATTCAAAGCCCAATTTCTCATACTAGCCCAGTGACTTACATCTTATTTCGACTGGCCGTGAGACATTTGTTCCAGCTCAACAATAGAACATAACTAAATGTTGTCCAGATATGACTGAAGACATGCCCTGAAACTGATCCTGTTGCAGCCATTCATTTTGTGAAAACAACTAACATGAAGAAAAAGGTAGCACACAATGTCAGTGAAATAAAATAAAGAACGTTACAGTTTTGTGACAACAAATTATAGTTGTAATTATCTTTTTAATGTTAATGAAGTTTTTGTTAGTACTTTAAATTTCTTACTCAGCATTCTATTGATCAGGAAAAAGTTACGTGATATTTCTATTTACACTGCTGAATTATTAGCAAAAGTGCAATTTTGAAAGGAAACAACTGCAACTTACAACATAGATTCACTAGTTTGCATGCAATATTATATAAACTCCTGTCCAAGGAAACAAATATTATTTGTGCAAGCCATGATTTATCTGTATCAGCAGGAACTGCATCTTCAAGCCCTGAGGTCGTCAACAAGAAATGTACTTGATGTGACAAATTTTAAAGTCTAACTGAAGGAAAAGACATACCCAACAAATCAAAACATGAGGCTTTTGTGTGGGTTGTTCAGGGACTATGGAGTTATTATACAACAACTTGATGCCTGTTCAGCAAAAACAAGACAGGGCTCATTCATTTTGTTCAGATATCTCAGTACCAACCATCTGACACCTGTCAAGAAAACAACGGGACAGTGGAGTTTCAGTTTACCTATCAGCAAAACCAGACAGTTGCAGAGACCTGCCACAGTGCTACAGAAAAGGCAGTTATATTCTTACGATGATATGCAACTTTCTTCCAAATGCACATCTCTGTCGTCGAAGTCACGTAGAAATGGACTAACTGCAGTGTTTTCAACTGGTGATAGTAGTGCCATTGCTGTGAGGACAAAGTCAACTGCCACCAGTAGATTGTTGTCATGTCTGCTCTGTCAGTATCGCAGTTACAGTAAAAAACGGAAAGACTACAAATTTCCCCAGCTGCAGGCGGAGGATCTGGAGGAGACTTTTGTCCGAGGGAGCGGTCCAGGTGGTCAGGCTGTCAATCAAACTGCTAATTGTGTTGTCCTCAAGCACAAACCATCAGGAATTGTGGTCAAGGTGAGCAGGCTCCCGCAGGAGTTTGGCTTACAAATGTACAGTTTGTTGTAATTCTAAGAGAGAACTGTGCTGGTATTGTTCTGTAAGGCAACATTTATTCTCACTCTCTCTCTCTCTGTGTATGTGTGTGTGTGTTTCCTTCTTTTATATAAGATTATTTTTTTTATTCTGCCTTCTAAGTCTTGTTATTTTTTTTATTACGTTTGATAAATCATTTTAAGGAAGCTTTTTTCTTATTGCTTTGTTGAGTGATAATCTCTAGATATATGCACTGATCTGGTCAGCGCCTCTTTCACTACCTCCACCTTTTCTGTTTGCTAAAATTTCCATGAATTTCACAGATGTATTCACAATGAACACATGGTTTCACCTTTGAGTTACTTTGTCAAATACATGTACTTTATCTGTTCAGAATGTTCACCTGTATGAATATTTGAGCTTTATTCTTTGGTTCTGCTATTGCCGTGCCATCTGTTCACATAAGAGCATCCATTTACTCTCATTTAAACCCATTTCTGGGCATCTGTTAGCTGTTGTCAACACTGATCTTTATCATTTTGTCTTGCTCTGACAGTGCCACGAGACTCGTTCCCTGGAGGAGAACAGAAAACGAGCCCGCATGAGACTGGAGGAGAAGTTGGACGAGGAGTTGTACGGGGATCAGAGCTACCTGGGACAGGTGAGAGTCAGTGCCAGTGAGAGCAAGGAAGAGATGAGGCGGAGAGCACAGAAGAGGCTGGCCATGAAGAAAGCTTTCAAGGAACGGGAAGGACTGGAGTGATCTTCTCAGGGAGTTCTGATCACACCTTGGTGAAACTTTTCCGCAGCCCTTGGAATGTCTGTGAGAATTATCGGTAGTCTGATAGGAGCCCTCTGTGTTCTCCATAACATAAAGTTCAGTGCGGTTCTCTGTTACGTCTCTACATGACATGAGAATTCTTTTTGTTTGCCAATGACAGTATGAGCAAGGAGGCCACAATATCGCAGATTCCTGGGTCTCAGTCAGCATGGGATTAAGAAGACAGTCCTTCACAGGTTCTGTCTAATTATTTTTGCTGAACTTGGGAGTGGGAGATTTTGGTTGTGCATTTTTTAATTATTTTTTAAAGATTTATTATGGACTTCCCTATGGTATATTGTAAGTAATTATAGCTGCACAGACGTCGAGTGTCATGTTTTCCAGTGCAAAAAGAACTAAAAAGAAAAATTGACTTTTTTGCTAATTTGTGTTTCAAATAATAAAAATAAAGGGCATTGATATAATCATAACGCCTCACCCGCTAGCAGGGCTCGAAGCTCTTTACAGACCCAAAACGTTTTACAGCCATACACACAGAATATGTCTCAATACAAACAGGAGCAACAACATACATACATAATCATAATATGGTTTACAGGCATGATCCAAGATATTCTCTCATACATAATAATATCATACAATTCAAACACATACTAAAGTTTGTAGACATGACTGACAACCATCTTGAGGGAAAAGTTGGAAATCAAACAGATATTTGTTGAACAAGTATGTTTTTAGCTGTCTTCTGTTTGTAGATGTAAAGAGCTATGAATGCGTGCAGGCAACGCAATGTTGTTATGGACAGTGTTATTATATTTATTCAATCTAGATCTAATTATTTTTGGTGAACTTTGGAGTGGGAGATTGGCTTTACTTTTCTTTTCCTTTTTTTTTTTTCTATTTTTTTAGATTTTTATAGACTTCACTATATTATTGCACTGAGGAAGATAGGGTCACACTTTCCAGTCCTTGCGATTTTGTTTTCAAATAGATATTATTATTATGTTTGTTTTTGACTTATTAAATATGGGATATGACACGATGAAATCAGGCTCTTGTCAGATTTTGAGCAAATGGAGTTATTGGTACAGTGGAACCCCGATAGCACGCTCACCCTTGGGACCAAACTCGAACGATCGTGTTATCAGAGTGAGCGTGTTATCAAGATCAACCATTTTTCTTGTCCAAATCCGTGCTGATTTTTGGAAACATGAAGAAAAGGTTTAGGAATACATTTGAAATAGAAACAGAACATATATCTATAATATAAACTTATTAGAGTCAGACTGTTTTCCCAAAAAAGTCGGAAAATTTTGACCCCCCCCCCCTCCCATATTGGATCTTGGCGGTCTGGCGCTGTCCGGTTATGTAAGACCTTCAACAAAATCTAGGCTTCTCATGCCAAAGTTTGCTTTGTTTTGAGAAAACATCGCTCGTTTTCACAAGAACCTGGGATGAGACTTTATAAAATTATACAATTAGTGGAAATTCAAAGAACTGTATGATCCTGCACGCAGTGTGGTCATCATAATCATCAAGCGT
>JBCEWB010165413.1:0-10346 GCA_039654565.1 Peronia peronii | reverse complement strand
ATAGATAGATAGATAGATAGATAGATAGATAGATAGATAGATAGATAGATAGATGGATGGATGGATAGATAGATAGAAAGATAGATAGATAGATAGATAGAACACCATTCACTTACATAACAACGTGAGCGTTGAACGATTGCACAGAATAACATGAACCGATTAATAATATTGGTGCCCCACACTGACGAATCCAAGAAAATTATTGAGAAAATAGAGACTGTAGGTCGAGAACAGATGGAATGTTACCTAACCATAATTATGTCGGGCCCACACAGTGCTTTATGTCAAGAGGCTCATTCTCATTATGCTCTATAGCAGGAGACATGGGTATGTAGTACAAGGGTACAGACTGCCGAACCTTTACAATTAAAACACATCAATAATTCTGTCACGTTCTTTGCTTGCTTTGTTTGCTATTGGTGTTACACTTAATCTACATGTATATTAAGGTGTACAATAACGACCTTGTTATATCAGCAGTTCACAGGGCGGAGTGTCCCACAATGTAAACCGAGGCGCCGAGAACGCCTTTTTCACAATGTTGATGATATGGAACGAAACGTTCACCACATCTCTAATTTGTCTTGACAAAACCCTACTTTTCATCACGTATTCAAATAATTAGTCTATAACTTTCCACCATATTAGAGGAATCTGTTACATCATTTCATTTTCTAAAGACTCTATGTATTTGTTGGCTCTATGTTTAGTGAGATGTCAAACCAAGTTTCGATTTTCTCGAATGGAGAAGTTTTCAGCACAAGGCGTTTTGTCTGAACCCGTTAACGTGACTTTATAGTCTTGCAAAATTCAGAACCATTTCCTTGGCTCTGACACTGCTCTATAACTGTCACTGAATTGGCAAGACGAGGGCACAGGTGATCCAATTCATCGAACCATAAACTATCACGCAACTCTGTGTCTGATCTTCACCGCTGGCTTATGATGTTCGTTATTGGTCAGTGAACCAACTTGTTATTTAACTATTCCTCCCGGGATTTGATAACGGTAGAGAATAAAATAAAAATAGAAATTTGTAGCCAATTACGCTTTCAAAGTATATAAAAGATGAAAGCGCCATTATTTTAACAAGGTGGATTTTATAGTGAAAATATTAGTACTCAAATTAGTAAGAAAGGACCACTTTAACCTTGATCTTTTTAGAAAAGAATAGTTTAATGAGTTTCAATGTGTAAAAGAATAATATACCTTGGACTGGTCATAAATTGGCGTATCACTGGATGCCACCAGGTAACGTTGTGACTGAGTGATCACAGAATTAGATTAAAGACCAGTTGTTTATGCATAAAAAAAAAAAGCCAGATAGAGAAAGACAAGAAAAGAAAGAAGACATACACACAAAAATGACATCTTTTATATGAAAGGGTAGAAGGACTGACTAGGATAAGAAAGCAAGTGGAAATTAGGCATAAAAAAACAACAACCAAGAGACAAAGAAGGAATGAATGAGGGAGCTCTGTTAATATTTTCAAGCAATCGAGCAAAGTGACATTGAGATGTCGCATGATGACATCAGAGTTTGAACGTATACGAGTTTGGACGCCAGGGATTGAATCTCAGAAACTGGTCGTTTGTTGGGACATTCTAGGTCATGCTGGTCTTCGCTTTCAGCGATAGAGGCGTCTGAATCTGGCCAGTGAAGCTGTTGTTCTACTATCTGCATCTTCTTCCCTCACCACCCCCCCTCCCCCCCTCAACACGCTTTAATCCTCATAAGTTTGGGAAAGACGGTGTGCACAGGAACAATTAACATCATCCTAGGCCGGTTTTATCAAAATCCAAGAGTAGATAGGACTGTGGTATGTTTTACATCAGATATAAATAACATAGTAAAGATTTCCTCCAATGTATTATATTTAAAGATTATCTAGCAGAGAGTGATATATCAAGTGAATTCAGGCGCAATACTGTGATTTTGGTGTAGCAGTCCAAGTCATGTTGTAGTATCCGATGCTGTGGTGTGGCATCAGCCATGTCAGAATGAAATCGATTTAGATGTCCGCTCTTATTATTGTTTGTATGACTTTAAGAAATCGCCATGAACACGGAATTGTCCAGTTCTGTAACCAGCGTGGTATAGGCCCTTATAATGTAAGGAAAACCCTGATCTCTGTTTCTGAGTATTGTACACTTCACAAATTCTGTCCAACCTGCTCAAGTCTTGTTTTTACTAAAATTTTTAGAACACTTTAGTTTATTTTTCATTCCTACGCTTTCTCACGGTCTCACGTTCTGTCCACCACAGCAACCCTGATGTTGTCGACTCAATGATGTCAGCAAGCACGGAGGAGTCTCACAATATGTACTCCCCTCCCCCGACTCCCTTTCCCCTCCAGCAAACACTCGTAGGCGGTATGTCCAGTAGATGTCACGTTTCCTCATTAGCCCAGACTCGCCGTGCACGGGACATCCCCACCGATTTACTAGATCACTTTGAGAAAATGCCCTGTCTAGAAAAAATTCGGTTTCATCGAAATCGAGATAAAGATTTAGCTTTGCTCCTCCCCCCCCTCTCTCTCTCTCTCTCTCTCTCTCTCTCTTTCTCTCTCTTTCTCTCTCTCTTTCTCTCTCTCTTCCTAAGACATGGCGAATCAAATGCGGTTTTTAAAAAATGAAGTGATGAATCGATTTTTATAAAAGAAATTAAATTAGGACAAAACGGCATTTTATCACAGACGATTAGATTCAGCAATGAGAAATCTGACAAATAAAGGTACAACAATCATTATTGTAATAAAGAACTGTAGTCTGATTCCAGTTACAGAATATAGTATTTATGCAATGCGGACTTTTTTTTTTTCAAATATCGCATTTCACCGGGAGAAATTAATTCTTAGAACAGATGTGCAGATGTAGATCTCAATAATCAGTCTATAAAGTTACACGCTAGCACTGTCTGAGATTTGAACAGAAGCAGAACAGAAGTAGCTGTTGAATGAGAGACAAGCATTTACACAAGCCAGTAACAGTTCCTGTCTTGACAAAAAGCAGATTAGTGAACCTACCTGAAGGACACAGTGGGCATCGAAACAGCGGGAATTAAACGGAGCTGTGCAATTATAGATTTCATCTCTTATCTCTTACACATACAGCACGGAAGTCCTCGCCTTCTGCCCAACGCCCAGTCTTTCTGTTTTTTGTTTTTTTTTTCCTTCCGTTTCCCTTTCTCTTTCTGTTTGTCTAGTTCTTGACAGCTACGGCCCTGCCACATGTCGTCCTCTCACCATTGCTGAAATCAGGACCGTTGATGAGTATTTAATACTGTCTCCCGATAGGCCCGAAATCACGAACATTGTTTGGGATGTTTTAAGCTGTCCCGGAGACCACCACGTTACAATAATTATTGACAGACTGTTTCTATGGAGGAATGAATTATGCAATAGTGTTGTTGTTGTTGTTGTTTTTCACACGATTTTCAATATCTTTGCTACCGATCTGCTTAAAGTCTCATACTGACAGCTTTATGGTGGCGGGCTTGCAATAACCAGATCTTTTCAATCCTGTAAGTGAAAAAAAAACACACACACACAGCTACGATCTTCTTAACCATATAAATGCCGGCCTAAAAACAAATAGAATTTCACAGGACTAAATATGTTTTGGGTACGAACTACTGCAAAGCTCTGTTCAGTGGCAAGATCAATCATAGTAAAATTCTGTAATCCAGCGTGCAATAATCGACAACCTGCCACTTGTTTGGGAAGCAAGAACACGATGGAGTTTTATTGTATATCCGATTCTTGGAATATAAAAGGTTAAACAACTAGGAGAGAACAGTAGAAATAGAGATTATTTAAGGAACGATCAACATAATGCACTGGACTGAGTTAGCATACCTAGAAATACACAGTTTAATGTGGTCTACCTATTTCTTTTGAAGGGGGAGGGGAGGTTGGAGAAGGATGGGTGATGCGTTTCTATAGCACTCGGTGAATTTCAGGCGTTTGGAAATGATTGTATATTCAGAAACTTATCGTTTTAAAGATTCTGAAACCTAAAATGACTACTAAATTATATTTTGCTTTGCTGAACGATGTACTAATGTATGTCCAAGTACAGCCGTATGCATGTTGAAGAGGAACAGTTACTATAATAATAGTTAGTGGCATACATACTACACTTTGTGTGTTTTTTTTTTTTCTTCTTCTGTCTCTCTGAATATTTGAGCCCTGATAGTACAATCTTTTTCAACCCCTTTCGTTCTCCTGGAGGTGCCTCGATGGTTCCCAGGTGGAGTAATGGGCTAAGAAAAAGAAGAGGGTCATGAACTTGGCCTATCGAGGGATGAATTTACAGACATAAGATTTGTACAAATCACTTATCCATCATCATTTCAAGTGAATCAGTAAAATACACTATTTATCAGTAAAATCAATGAAATACAGTAAAATACAGTAATGCATTTTTAAAGGTGGTGGTGGTGGTAGGGCGGGAGGGGGAGATCAAAATGTCGATTTTCGGTGTTTTTGTTTGTTTGTTTGTTTGTTTGTTTGTTTTTTAAAGCAAGAGTAATCATGTCTGTACCAGTTTGTAAGTCCAGACTGTTCCTATGACCAAAAAAAAAAAAAATATTTTGTGCAGATAGTTTTTTACAGATGGGAAATATACAAAATTCAGCAAAATTCACCATCAAATTGAGGGAACAAATGGAATTACCAACTCTTGTATTCGTTTGTTTGTTTGTTTGTGTTGGGGTTTAACGGCACATCAGCACGATAACGACTATATTGTACCAAACACGGTGGGTACATTGTATTCTGCTTCTATTGATAACTTGAACTGCTGAATTCGACGTGGGTTTCGTGAGGATTTCTACTGTTACAAAAAAATCCATAGACTTTGGTTGGTGAGCTTACTCATTCAGATTCAGTGCAGTGAAAGAAAAGAAATAATGTATCTCTACAAAAGTATATTATATTAGCTTATTATATAGAAAACATAGGCCCTAAGGCCACATTTGAGACCCAAATATAAGCCTCTCAGGAGACTCTAGAGAGAAAGGGCCTATAGTTACTTCGATGTCCTCTCTGCCAAACTGTAGAGTTTTGTGCATATTGCAGTTTTTTTTAGTGTGTTTTATAGTCAATATATTTCTCTTCTTTTTCTGCGTTTTTTGTTTCCCCGAAATTTTGGTTTTGTTTTTTGTTTTGTTTTGTTTTCTTCACTTTTCTATCTCCTCCAAAACTCGCCAGTATATTTTCAGCATATTTCGCATACATACTTTCCTTGACATAATAAAGACAATGATAAAAGTTTTTTTATTGTATCTGTTTTACTTTCTGGGAAAAAATTTAATGAAAAAAAAAGCCAATTTTGTACATTTTTGATATATGACATTTTCAAAAGTTTATTAAAAAAAAAAATATCAAGAAAAACTCAGAAGTCGCCCTTTAGATATTAGATGTTAAAAAATGACGTGCAAAGTTTGGAACGATTAGGTGTGATCGTAACAGAGGAGACAGATTTTGAAAAACGGTAAAAATCCACGACGGCGGTCATTTTCATGGCATCAGACAAGCTAGCAAGTTTTGAAGGACATATTCTGAATTTTAAAAAAATACCAATGACACAAGCACACAAGAAAATGACCTAAGATGAAAAACCAGATTATTTTATTTCTTTACAGCACGCCAGAGAAGAACCTGAAAACAGAATTATTTTGTTTCCACAAATGTACAGTTTATCAAGGGGTGGTGTTTCCACAAATGTACAGTTTATCAAGGGGTGAAATAAATGTTTTGTCAAAGTTCCAGGCAAATATAGATGCTGAATATATTATATACAATACAATATCTATTCAAGATAGGTTGACATTCATAGACTCTTAAAGATGAAAAGTCTTAACTCATGTCCGGGAAGAATTACACTATGAAAGAGTATTACTGTAAACTCATAAATCTGTTCCGAGTTGTTCAGCGTAACACAGAATTTCAGGAGAAATATTTCTTCATATTCAGCAGTTATAAAAATCCCCAATTTTAGCAGAAGGGAGGCAACAAACTGCACACCCATAGATCTTTAAAAGGAAAAGCTTTTGGTCGACATTCTTATTTAGAATGCTTTCACAAAGCAGTGTTCTTACAGAATACCAGATTGGTTTCTTAGAATGCCTGATTATACTGCCAATGAAAATGTCAGAACTGAGATGCCGTTTCACAGGAAAAAAAAGGCCATATAGACCTACCTGTAACTGTTATCTTATCCTTCCTGTCTTGTGTCCGAGTCTTGTCTGTGTTCAGTGAGACAGCAATTGGTCAGGAAACTGATGGCTGATGGTTACATAACGGGGCAGAACCATTGCTGTATATGTCACCTCTACCCATCTATTTTTATTTTCCTTTTTCTGTTGCTGTTGGAACTTTTATTTTATTTTTTTTCTCTTTTACTCTTCTTTCTTTCTCTCTTTCCCCTGTCTTTCTTTTCTCTGTTTCATAGGCTTGTATGAGGAAATTCAGTTTTGAAAAGATGGAGCGAATTTCAGTTTGATCTACTTTTGTTTGCTAAGAGGGAGGATAACATCCGTCACAGCGCATACCAAGTCTATCCGCTGTTCTTCAACACCTTGGTTGCTAAGATACAACGACACATTAGAAAACTGATTACTGTATCCGTCAACAACTGCACTAACGTTATAGATAAGGGACATAGTAATAGTACTAATACACTGCTCGCTAGGAATAAATGGAGACTTATTATTATAGTCTTGTTGAAACGAATGTGAAGTGCAAGAGATTCTTAAATTACGTACATACCTCTCTTTAAGTTCAGATTTATCTCGTCAATCAAATAGGGGATTGCTCAGTCATAAATGTTAAATATACGGGCTCATTTTTTTCCTTATCACTGGTAGGTTTTGAATATGTATTATTATATAACATATGACATATGTATATATATTATATTACATATGTATTACATATAATAATTACATTTGATATTTCATTTTTACCTCTCGACAACAACGCATATTTGCATGCTCTTGCCTTCATTCACACAGGACTGATGATGTAATCAAACCACAGCCGTGTCCAATAGCGACCCTGACTAGATAATGTCCAGAGCGGTCAGAATCATACCGGATGGACACAGGCTGACCTCATACACAGACGCCATTACGGCGGGCAGTCCCTGGCCTGACCTTGAAGTAGCCTACCAGATGATCGGATGGACAAGAGGTCATGAGATAAGATCGAGATAGTGCTGTATGCAGGTCCGTGTTTGGATGGATTACATACACGCACACGGACATACTTCTGGGATCTATAACGAAATCAGCAAAGAGGACCTTTATTCCGTGACAATAGCGTAACCGCTGCTAGGGACCCGAATTCGAACGGTGACGAAATAACTTTTTTAATTGTTGTTATGTTATTACTGCAGGCCTGTGTCAATATTTCTTTTGGTTCAAACTTCAGCGATTCGCTATTATATGACGTGATGTATACAGGTCCTGGTGAGTTCGGCTCACATAGACAGTCAGATAAAAGAGACTAACAGGACAAGAGGACAGAGGTAGAGACATAGACTGGGAGATTCTGATACAGATGGGCAAACGCCACAGGTCTAGAGAGAAATGGGGGAGGGATAAAACAGAGTGAATGAGAGAGAGATAGAGATAGAAAGAGAGAGAGAAATAAAAGAGATGAGGGGTGGAAAAGAAGGACAGAGGAGAACATCATGAAAAAGATGGTATGCATCAATACCGGATGTCTGTCTCTCGATACAGATTCTACAACCACCACCATCACCTCCCCTGTGTGAAAAACCGGACCTATTGATATATAATGTAACGGGACCGATTGATATACAATGTAGATAAAGTTCACACTGGGAATCAACGGAGGCGAGCCATGCAATTATAAAATCAGCTCACTGTTAGCATTCCAGCCCCGTAGAAGTGGTTCTCATACTGTCAGGGGATGGGGTCTCCGGTTAGGTTGTTACAAAAACAGCCTTAGGTTGAAATGATCCCATACACTTACCCATTCACTCACACACATACTCACACACAGACATTCACATATATACACATATGTACACGAGTGCTCGAATACGCACAAACAAATACACACACATACAAACATAATCACTTACACTCACAGACAGAAATATTCTTGTCTTGCCCTGCTTTTGTTTTTACACAGGCTACTAGACTGTACCGGGAGAAAGTCCCCTTAAGTGGTGGGATATCTCTGACCATACATTACAGAATTTTCTTCATTCCAAACTCTTCCTCTCCCTTTTCCTCGTCCTCCTTCCCCATATTGCAATCATTACCTCCTTCTTTCTGTCTTCTTCACCCACTGGATTCTCCTACCCCAACACACGTATCGAGTTAGCGTGCAGAGGCATTGGACCCGTCTCTAGTCCTGCCTCATTCCCAGCTCCGTCTGAAATAGTCAGTGACCTTTCGCATTTTCCCCCGTCTCCAATGTGCAATATGTTTGCCTATTATAAATGAGATAAAATAAACTTAATTTGTCCTGAAAAGAAAATTTTGCTCACAGTTGATAAGACACAATATACGTGTAAGATGTATTATAGTCATATTTACTGCGGGCAAAACTGTCAATCACAGATCAGAACAAAATAGATGTAAGAGCATTGCCTTAGCGTGAAAAACGTACCGTTGACCGCAGAAATGAATTTCTGTGGCGCTAACTATTAGTTCTTACATGCAACAAACCCTCAGCTCTTTCGGAACATTTCTGTTGATTACTGAGCGGATGGATAGAATCTTCCCCAAGTATGTTAAGCTTTGATATATTATAAAGATCTGGTGCCATAGCACGTCGACGAACTGATGATTTCCTTCAAAAAGTTTGTCCTCCTCTTGACACATCTGTCTGTTCTATAGTTGTCTTGTTTGTTCACATACATTTTTAGATTTATAAAACATATTGATCAAGTAATACCATATTTTGCTTTGCCTGTGAGACTGGCCAGCAAAATTGTTTTGAGCTGTGAGACGTGTTCCTTCCAGCTCAGACAAAGTAAAGTTAACTGTTAAACTGCAGTTTGAATTTTACGTGTCAGGCTGCGCTGGTAACAAGGGTTCCATATAGTTATGGATAAGGTACAAATCTAAACAATCAAAGACATTTGCATGTATTCGTTTGAAATGTGACAGTAAAGAGGGAAGAAAATCCGTCAGAGAAAGACAGTGATGTGGAAGAGACACGTGGATAGAAACAAACGCAAGAGACATAGAAATGAAGAAGACACAGGGCGGTCCATTTAAGGTCAACTCGTTTAAAGTAAATTTTTGCCTGAAGTCAATCCTTCTTAGTATTCCTATTATTTCGTATTTATATCTTTCTACTGGTTATTATCAACCCACTTCAACATTTCTTTTGGATTCTGAAGGATTGACGTTATGACTGTAGATAGAAACATCAGAAAAAGCGAGAAATAGAGAGAGACAGACAGACAGACAGACAAATAGACAGACAAATAGACAAACATGCTTCGAATGTCGACAAACAGCAGACAGACAAGTAGGTAAACAGCTTAAGAGTAGCCAAACATGTGAACATAGTGTACGATATTATATATCATATTGATAGTTTCACGGTGCTATCAGGACTATAAATCTGTCCGCCAAAAGGAAAACATACAATTTCTATAGAGTGCAGCCAGCGTGATCTCAATAAATAGACGGACATGTTGATATTCAACTGATACCCCCGAAAGAACTATCTCATACTGTTGTATATTTACGAATTACTCTCTAAATTCGAACATATGACGCATAAGCTTGGCCATCCTGTTCTATTGCCAAGCAGGGGTCTAAACTTTCATTCCACAAACAAGAATAAATTATCAGTACAGAATGACTGACATTCTAGCAACGTATTTTCCGATATTTTGAGAGTTAATGAGAAAGATCGGGTTCGTTTTTATGGAAACACAGTGTTGATGGCAGAATAACACGCAGCATGTGAGGGTGAAGACCATTCACCAGATTCAATAGTAGGTCTGATACTATAGCACGTCTGATATCAAGTCCACTCTCGTCTTTCTCACTGGGCCAGCTGTTACAATAAGCATTGGCACTCACTTCTCCCCTCACCCCCCCCCCTCCCCACTCACCCAAACCTCTCTCCGTCCCTCCCCCGCCCTCTTCACTAATGGCGTGCTGGAGTGAAAGAGTAGGAGGAGTAATAAAGAAGTACAGGAATAAGAGAAAAATGAGAGACGATCAGGCAGACGTACTAACAAAGAAACGAGCAGACGGATAGATAGACAGACAGACATACAGACAGATAGATAGATAGATAGATAGATAGATAGATAGATAGATAGATAGATAGATAGATAGA
>JBCEWB010165391.1:0-10346 GCA_039654565.1 Peronia peronii | reverse complement strand
CAATACAAATTTCAGGGCAGCTGTCTAGCTCCGATGCACACAGCTCTCACTGCATTCCACTTCTCTCACTGCAGTACGCTTGTCGTCTCTCTTGTAAACTTGTCCTCCCCTCTCGCTCTCCGGCCAAGCCCTCATATATATACTAACCCAACCCGAACTACTCGAACTGTGTCGAATGTACTGGCGCCGGCACACGTGACATACCTCATACACACGAGATCTGACTAGACTCGTGTAGGGCGTTCCCGAAGCTTCTCGCGATCTTCGCTGCACACTTGCATGGGCCCAGCAAACAATTACGATCAACTGAACATCGCTCATAACACACTCGCGTAAACCCCGCATGCACTATCATGATTCGTTACAAAGGAACATGACAGCAGCCATCACAACTAGGACGACCTCATCTAACATACTTTGGACACAATTTAAATCTGGTAGTATCAAACTCGTTAAGGAGAATTTCAGAAATCACAACCATCGTGCAGAAGGTGGAAAATATTGTTACTTTTTTCACCACCGTGTCAAGGCATCAGGCCAGCTCCAGCAACTGCAGAGTCAAACAGCAAGTAGCACAGATTTCAAGCCTCTCAAATTGATTCAAGATGTTCCTACAAGATGGAATTTCACTTTCTATATGCTAGAACGATATTGTAAGCTTCATACGGAAGTCACAACAGTTCTCTGCTTCTCCAGCCGCCAACAGATGAACATTGACCAGGAACAGCTCAATTTGATCGATCAGACTATTCAAGACCTTCGACCTTTCAAGATGGCAACCATAGAAATGAGTGGTGAAAAGTTCACAACCTTGGCCAAGACCATTCTATTAGCCCAGTTCCTCCATGAGTTTTTGTGCGAAAATTCTGTTCAATCCGCTCTTGCTGGTGAGCTCCAAAAGCAACTGGTCGCTCACTTCCCCTTCCCCAGAAAAGATTCATTTTGGCTGCAAGCATTTTTCTGGATCCCCGCTTCAAAAGAAATGCTTTCTCGGACCAGCAAGCGCTGACCGAAATCCGAAATGCTCTCATGGCAAAGATAAGAATAGTGACTGAGCCTGAGGAGAGTCCACGCGTTACTGAACACCACACACAGCCATCATCCTCACTGTGGGAGAGATATGATGCAAGGATTCAGACGTTTCTGTCCACTAGTTCACACCCTAACATTAGGCCAGATACCAGAGACGAGGAGAATGCTCGAGGAAGATCCCATTCCAAGGCACCAAGATCCCCTAATGTGATGGAAAGAACATGAGGTAATGTTCCCACAGCTCCAAGATTTGGCTAGGAGATATTTGTCTATCCCAGCAACTAGTGGAGCACCTCTTCTCCAAGGCTGGAAAACTCGTGTCAAAGAAGAGAGCCGTGTCAAAAGACTTCAGTATCGACATGATTTTGTTGCTGTCTTTTTAAAATTCTGAATACATTTTGTAAATATGCCATCCTAGTCACCCAACGCACTGTTTTCATGCTTTTTGTGCTTATAAATGAAGACGTCTGATTACCACAAGCAAGCATTTTTTTATTTTATTACTTTGGTTAATTAATTAACTTGTTCATTAATTAATTACTTAATTAATTACTTAACTAATTTTTGTTACTGCTGCTAGTGTTTGTTCTTTTCACTGAGGGATGCGTTCTGGCCAGCCTAGCTTGGAGGAACCGATCCTTGGAATAAAAAGAAAGAAAAAAATAATCTGACTTAGCAGTCCTTCCCATGAGATAATTTTGTATTGATGTTGATTTTAATATTTTGATGGAAATAAATAAAGAAACAATGAATAAAAGAAATAAGGGGGAAAAAAGTACGTTTGAACGGATGTCTAGTAATTTTTCCCCCTACCTTCACCCACCGTACAACTCTGCCGCTGATGTCAAAGCTTGAGATGTGGCATGTCTTTCTAAAATTGGTAACTGGTAAGGCGATCGCCACTTTTTTGGATCAAATCAAATTCTTAATTAATGAAAGTTATAAGGTAATATTTGGTATCAGACTGTACCAGAATTCGACGCCCGATCGATCTGTAGATTTGTGTCAGTTTTGTGAAATATTACGTTTCACACCCCAAGTCCCCGGTCAAAGTTCAAGTGAGCGACACTCAGGCTGCGAATGGATGGCGTTTTGCTTTTTTTGTTTTTGTTTTGTTTTTGTCTTTGGTCGCAATAGACTAAGATCAAGGTAACCGATAACCATAACCGATGTGACGTCACACATGACTAATATGAAAATATTTAACCGATATAATAATCGATCATCGTCGGTCACGGAGTCGATTACTCGGTTAACCATCAGTCATGAACTTTGTCGGTCATGCAAGGCCTACTTAGAAGAAGTCCTTGCCATCTCTAAACAGTGTAGGCTCGGATCCATGGGTTTATAGAGAAAGGGCTGTGAATCTGTAGAATTAACTGGAAGAGCATTATCAAATTGATATTACTGAAAAAGATATTTAAATATTTTTTTAGACACATTAACGTTATTGTTCAGTTTACCTACCAATCATCATTTATTTATGATTACACTGGTCAACAAAGATTTTGCCTCCGCGCAGCCAGTATGCTTATTGATGTTTTCTGGTACGCTGATGTCAAATCTGAAAACCATTTTCTTCTATCACGTCACATTTTTAGTTAGTGGCCATTTTATGTAAAAAAAAAATGCAATGTTGAATATACATTTTGTCCAACAAAACATCCAACTGTAGAATGAATGTAGGAATTGTGCAATAATTAAAAAGAGGTATGAAATGATGCAATAAACTACTGTAGGCCTGAGAACCACGCCCAATCATGTCATCAAGGTGGTATTTTGCAATACAATGGACTTGTTTTATTGTTGCCACATTGTGGTAGAGGACGGATATCAATTCTCTAAGCTCTAATATGTTGTTTACTAATAATGTTGTTTACTATTTGATAAGACAATGAACACTGAATTGAGAGGCTGTGTAAATCATCCTGACAATGTTTTAGTTATGTATATGGACAATTTATTCCACAAGCTCAGCGCAAAAAGCCGACAAGTAAAGTGAAACTTGCATACAGACATTACTTTGGATGTACAACTGGCGATCAAGACAAACCATGGCACCTCATGTGATTGCATGATTTGCTATTCTGGAATACTGAAGTGGTTTAATGGCCAATCACAGAAAATGCCTTTTGCTGCAGCCATGATCTGGTGTGAGCGAACAGATCATCACATTGACTGTTTCTTTTTCATGACGAAAATTGCGGGTTTTTCAAAGAAAAACAAGTCAGATATTGTATACCCAAACTGACGATCAGCACTGGAACCAGTGCCTCAGGACGAAGAGAATCCTGTGTTTCTTCCACCTACAGGCCTGCTTGATGATAGCAATAGTACTGATGATGAATGTTCCAATAGTGTTGCGGGTGATGAGGATGGATTGAAGCAGAAATTGGTGAAAACATGCGGCACTTGATCAACCAAGAAGAGCTTAATGACTTAGAGACCTTTCCTTGTCCAAAGAAAAAGCGGAGGTACTCTCCTCTCAGTTGCAGCAATGGACTCGTTTACAAAAAGATACCAGAATAACTGTGTTTTGTAGTGGCCACACAAATCTTGCATCCTATTTTCAAATGGAGAATGATATTTGTTTCTGTAATAATGTTAATTGTCGTATGCACGAGCATGATCAGGTTCCAAATGAATGGAGGCTTTTTTTCACATTCAAGCAAGGCAAGTCTAAACGCTGTTCTGTTACACAGTGGCAAGTTGAGCCTTCTGTGCCATTGGTGCATGCAGTAGTTTAAAGGAACTTATGAATCAATGGACCTTCTCATCAGAGTGCCAGTACGCAAAACACAACTGGTGTTGACAGTGGCACATTTGTTTTACAATTTTTACATTTGTGGTAATTTCAAAGTAGGCCTACTATGTTTTCTTCTTGGACTGCAGATGGGATATACTACCAGACATATGTGTTTCTTGTGCCTTTATAATAGTCATGATGATGCCATCTTTACATTGGAAAACAATGGACAGAAAGAAATGATAATGTTATTGGCAAGTACAATGTTCAGCATGTGCCTCTAGTAAATCCACAGAAAGTGTTCCTGTGCCCGCTTCACATAAAACTGGGATTAATGAAGGACCTTGTCAAAGCTATGGGCATAATGGACATGGCTTTCAGTACCTCAGGAAGAAATTTGAAGGCGACAGAGAAGAAGCAAAACTGAAAGAATGTATTTTTTATGGGTCCTGAAATTTGTGATTTGTTGGCTGATGACTAATTTAAAGACAAACTAAATTCACTTGAACATGCAGCCTGGGAAGCCATCCATAAAGTGGAAAATTTTTGGGAAATTACAGAGCAAACAACTACCGTGACTTGGTGGAAAACCTCTGAAAACATGCTGTCAATTGGGAGCTTGAATGTCTTTTTAAAATGCACTTCCTGCACTCGCATCTTGACTTTTTTCCTTCCAATCCTGGGGATGCCAGTGATATATGATGAGCATGGTCAGAGGTTTTACTAAGGTATAAAGGTGATGGAAAACAGATATCAAGTCAAATTTAATCCCAATATGATGGGGTATTGCTGCTGGTTTCTTCATCGCGAAACGGATAATCCACACAAGCGAAAGTGCAAGAGCCTCAAGCACTTCTGATTTATTAAAAGGATGCTGCTACTTCTAAATTGTAAATTCTAAAATTCTTTTGATAAATAAGCTATGGATTATTATCAATTTTGTAGCACTTTGAAATGTCTTAAATAGTGATTAAAATGTATCTGTTGTTCACTTTTATTCACAACAATATTTCTATGTTTTGTGTTACCTAAGTAAAAACGGGAATCCGAATATCATAAAAACCTGACGTGCTAGCTTAAATCTGACTTCAGATCTGAAATCAGCGGCCCAAAATTACTTTGAAACATATAATGCTTTCCAAGAAGCAGACAAAAAGAAATTTGTTGACCAGTGTTATGATTGCTCTCCTCTGGTCTCAAAAGCCGGTGATGGACAAACCTTGTAAACACTGATTTGGTATACAAGGAAACTCGATCCTACATGTTTTTATAATCGATGAAAGCTTGAAGTAGCTCTCCAAACTCAATTCATTGGTGTCAGGATGTCAGTTTGTTTAACATTAATAATAATTAAAAGGATTATATACCAATTCAGTACAGGCTTAAATAACCGTTTCAAAACCTATTATTGCCGTGACAGAAAGTTCACATTACGCTCTCAGCTTCATAGGAAGCATTTAAAGAAAATCTTTATCAATTTGATATTAATATTCACTGTCTATGTCGAGTAGTCAGTTTAACCTGGGTCGGGTGAAGAAATATGTGTAAAATCTTTTTTCCATGAGACAAAGTGTCAGGTATCATTATAACGCGAACCCTGAAGAATACTTTACTAAATATAACAGTAGACATCACAAAATATGTTCATCAATCTGCGTGTTCCATGACAACAGAATGCAGCAGCAGAAGACAGACTAGTTATCGTAGTTCAAGGAGTCTCTTGACGATGTTTTTTGTATTAACTGTCATAGAATCAATTACTTTGACAGAACAACTGTATGCTCGAAATAGTTTAGAAGTTGTAGCATAACTTAATAGGGACAGGAGGAATGGTGTATATATTTCTTGTCTTTGTTGCAACAAGAAAGAATATGTAAAAAGACAATCTCGTTTTTGTACTCTTGATATTTGTTTGTATGTTTTGTTTGTGTTGGGATTAAACGGCACATCAGCACAATTACGGCTATATCTTGTGCCTGACACAGTGAGTACGGTTACATGTTAAAAAAGTTGATCAAGGTATAACACATGAAATATAATACTTTACGGGCGATGCGTGTACCAGTTATAAAAGGCATATCAAATGTGTATATAAATTTGGATAATCAAAGAGCGTACAGCGAAATCCTGTGTGGATCGCCGCCTGCTTATCAAATTATATGTAATGGTGGTGACGTTACATTCTGGTGTACAGACCAACTTGGCGTAAAAAGCTCAGGATGGCCTGTGGCTTTATTCTGCTAAATTATAAATACATGTAGATCCTTCGGAGACGACTCGAGAAGTACTCTTGATGACAAACTGGAATAACCTGGAACAGCGCTGCTGTTTGGCTGGTTTGGGTTTGAGCCAATAGTTAGCGACTACGTAGATCTGGAATGAAGAAATAATATCAGGGCAATGATAATGAGAAGAAAATCGTATCTCATTTCATCGCATCCCAGCGCTTGTATCTTGTTTTAACTGTTATCTTATTTTTCACCGTATCATCCACCATCACCTTATATTGATTCACTCACTGTACCAGGCCAGTCAAAAAGATGACGCATCAAAATCAGATAGCTCTCCTATCACCATTCCTGCAGTTTATTCTTGCAAAAGCATAGACAGTATTTGCCATGCCGAGCCACAAACTAAAACCACTTTTAAAATAAATCTAATGCATAAAAATCTAGTGAATAAAGCACCTGAGATTCAGTAACTGGAAGAACTTTTGGTAAAATAATGGTTAAAATGGATACTAGAAAATGAAGTATGAAACTGACTTTGGGCATCCTCACTGGTTACTGTAGAACCGCCTCGTGTTAAGGCTTGGAAACAAATTTTAATTTTAATCGGATATCCGGTTCGTGCTGTGGAAAAAAAAAGGCACCGGTGCAAGATGCCACAATAAATATGATTGAGCACCAAACACTGTCCATTATCTTTACAAAGAATGCAGACAATAAATTAATGAAAACTGTTTCCTATTATAAAATTGCAGTATTAAACATGAACTACTTAAAGAATAAGAGCAATTCTAAATTTTGTGTATATCTATCTGCATTTTGTTTGCGGGTCAAATTAAAGTGTCCCAATTTTTTTTTTATTCCCATCCCAAGATGCTGAGATGGCTGAATCTAATGTAAATAATCATTCAGTATTTTGTTCCACATTATGTGGGAAAAAAAAGAGTCACTAGCGTATACAGGAATTGGATAAAACAGAAATGGACAGCATTTTGTTGAGTGCCATTTTTATGTCCTTACATACTTGATGTCTAGAATTATAATTAACACATTCATATAGAGGGTAGAACTGTCCTTGTTCATTACTCCTAGCCGAAGACAGACGCAGTTCCTAGTTAAAATATTTTTGAAACTTTTATCCTGACTTTATTTGTGTCCAGACTGGTGGTGGCTGAAATATCTAAAATTTGTTTACGGCATAGACAGTTGTTCACATGAAATATGACTGGTATATACTATGTCATTGTAATCAAACATTATCTGTACTGTACATGTTGCATGGACGTTTCATTTGAGTCGTTAGAAAGGTGGACTCATTGCAAGTGCCTTTAATTAGTTTGAAACGCTTCTCTAGCATGTTGTGAATGTACCTTCGACCTCATCATTGTTTGTCCTGTTATGTTATTTATAACGGGTTAAATTTCTGATTTGATCCTGTCCCCAGATTTTCAATCGTTGGTCATGCATTTGGACGCTCTCAACGACCCGAAGATCTTAAAGTTTTACTGTTCCTAACTTTACTTCCGGTTTCTCAGAATGACTTAACCTATCTAGAAGTCTGGCTTACATCACGCCTAAATTTCACTAATCATTGTTTCTTGACTTCTTTGATGCTTATTTAAAATAATAACAATATTATTGAGGAATGCTTGGACAAACAACGGCATTTCCTATGTTGACAGACTTAGTGGGCAGCAATAATTCACTATGTTTTTCCATAACGGTACTGTATCTAAAGTATTCAAATAATTTGGGGTCATGGGTCATGTTCATACATATGTAGTGGATCTAACAGGTGTGCATTTGTTGAATACCCCTCGAACCACAGGAACCTTTATTAAAATTATGTTTGTTCTATACTTAACTGTATGAACAATGATCGCCACCCTAGAGGGATTTATCATAAATTTCTGGATGATGCAATTAAGCGTTCTCAGATCTAAACTAAGCTTATAAGATTATTGGATGTTCAGCGTCATTTAAGTAACTAAATTCAATTGTTACGCAGTCTCATTGCCGGACACACTCCCTCCTTTTTTTTTCCACTGTCCATTTCAGTCATTGTTAGTCCATTCCTGCTAGTGCTACTGCTCTTGCTGCCGTAGCCGTCCTGCAAGTTGATGGACTTTCCTTAATATATTGTATTAGTTCCCCAGTTTCACAAAAACATTGAAGTTATCTTACCAAACTTTACTTCCTATTTCTCCAAATAGCTCACCCTACTTTGACGTCTGGTCTGTCATCACGTTTGGGTTTTACAAGTCATTTGTCTTTTTCTCAGATTTTCATTCCTTCTTTGATGCTTATTAAAGAATGTTATCTCAAATCGAAGCAGTTTTCCATGCTGATGTATCGTAGTAGGACATAGTACTTCACGATGTTTTTGCAAAGGTGCATCATTATACCATGGGTTTATAGGTCTCACATTAGACGAAATAGAGGCCATGCGGTAAACACACCCTCACAGTATGTCTTTGTAAACCCTTGACATGCACGAAACTCATCTGTACAATATATAGGTCCGTGCTTAATCGAATATGATAACCAGTTAAATCAGCCTTGATGCCAAGTCAACTAAGCGATTAAGATACCGTTTTGGTTATGAATGTCTATAGTTGATCAATAATTTTCTAGCACTCCAGGGCCACATCCTCTAGATTTTTTTCGATATATTTATGACAATGTTAAAATCAAATCCACCCATGCCTGCTTATCACTTTATCAGCAGTGTAAGGAGACAATATTTTCCTCAGTAGAAGTCAAACGAGATATTATGTCCTAACTGGAAATTTTATGTTCGGATCGGATGTGAGTAATGATTAGGTTTTATGGAAATTTTAATCTAGTGATCACCGGCGAAAGTTAAGAAAGTTTTGCGATGATATTACACAGGCAAAGACATGTTTCTACACGGCTTAAGGATTGATTAATTGTCGGTTCTGAAAATTGTCGGTTACGTAATGGCTCAACAGAGATGGTTTTCGTCCAAGTTTGTTTTTCTCCTGCTCTTGCCCTGCACTGTTTCCTGGAAATGACCTTGTAGAGGTGCGTCAGGAAAAGCATTTTATTTTTTCATCCGGAAACAAAGCTTTAATTAACCAACTGCTCATCACATCATTGCCATTTTACTTCCTTGTGTTTAGCGTGGGAAATTTATAAGTCAGCGCCTTTCGAAGTCAGAGTTTGGTATAAAGTGGCAGGTTTTTTTTTTGGTAATTTCCGAGTGATTTCAAATGAGATCTAGGAGATAAATTAATGTCGGCTGTTATTTATTTTCTCCCTCCCTCATTTTTCTTATTTTTTCACTTTCCCTTTTCCGACAATCAGTCAGACAGACAGACAGATAGACAAACAGGCAAATTCAATGTTGACTTTCCGAATCTAGTGGCGCCAACATCGTCATGTATGTCCTGGGCTCAAGAGAGTTAAACAAACCCACTTTGATATTCTCATGATGATAAGTTGGGCAAAACTCACTGCTTCCAATTCTCTCCTCACCAATCCTCCCCCCCTCCCCCCCCCACACACACACGCACACACCTTCCATACCCTGCACCTCACCTTCTCTCACCTCTGTTACAATATAAATATCACTAACAGGGGATTATTGAATTAGCATAGAGATTTTCCACTGTTCATACCAATGCCCAAGATGTTAAGAAATGAGACGGATGCATCAGGGGACTGGATCATACTCAACAATCAGTTTCTGTTTCGATTCACTTGAGATAGCGGCCATCACTTCTGTCCCTAATGTTCTGACGGACATCATAATATAATATCAATATTACAGTAGTTATTAGTCTTATCAGCGTTTACTTTCATCACTTGGGTCGTTCCATTTGTTGTCCTTAAAAAAGATGTTAAAACTTAACTAGGATACAATTCGTTTTCAGGTCATTGTTAGATGCATACACGGACAGATTGACAGATCGACGTCAGGAATGACAGCCAGACATATCGTTGTAAAGATGGATGGGTGGATGGATGGATGGATGCATGGATGCATGGATGGATAAATGGATGGATGGATGGACGGACGAATGGGTGGGTGGATGGATGGATAATAGATGGATGGCTTGATGGATGGATGGATGGATGGATGGATGGATGGATGAATGGATGGGTGGATGGAGGGATGGGTAGATGAATGAATTGATGATGAATGATGGGTAAATGACCGGGTAAATAGATGGATAAATAAATGGATGATGGATGGATGGATAGACGGATAAATGGATGGATGGATGGGCAAACAGATAGATGAATGGATAGATAGATAGATAGATAGATAGATAGATAGATAGATAGATAGATAGATAGATAGATAGATAGATAGA